>CAUYRT010038832.1:0-28198 GCA_963574885.1 Lepilemur ruficaudatus
TCTTTCTATTTTTTTTTTTAGTAGAGACGGGGTCTCGCCCCTGCTCAGGCTGGTTTCGAACTCCTGACCTTGAGTGATCCACCTGCCTCGGCCTCCCAGAGCGCTAGGATTACAGGCGTGAGCCACCGTGCCCAGCCTTGCACTGATGTTTTGAGGTTCTTGCCCTCACTCACATGACCTGTCTGGCTATACCCCAACACTGATGGTACAGGGCTCCTTTTTGTTTGATTACCACTCCTGCCCCAGTTCCACCACTACTGATCATGGAACACTCCTCCTTTGTGCTTCATTTGCATATACCCAATAACACTTCATAGATTGTGCATGATCCTTTTTTTTTTTTTTCTGGACTCATATCTTGTACCAGATACACCAAGGCTGCATTTTTTTTGCCTTGCTACATTCCTCATCTATTAATAGTTACACCACTGTGTAATGATTGGGGCTCCTCCTCTTTGCTCTGTTCACACCATGCACAGTTCTACCACTGCACTGATGATATAGAGCTACATAACCACACTGAAAGTGCAGGTCTCCCCATTTGCTGCATTCACATCCACTGTCGATGTAATTGCTCTACTAATGGTATGAGGATCCTCCTCTTTGACCCTCTCACATCCCTTGCCCAGGTAAACACTGTACTGATGGAGTGGGGTTCCTTTTCTTTGTCCAATTCTCATCCTCTCTCCAGTTGCACCACTGTGCTGATGGTGTTGGGTGGCCCTGTTCACATCATCTTTCCTGTTATAACACTACACTGATGGTCTGGGGCTTCTCTTGTGTTCACATTGTGGTCTAGTTACACTAATACATGGACTGTTTCTCTTGCTGTTGGTCACATTCTCTGTTCCTTTACCCCACTACACTGATGGTATAGGGTTTCTCTTCTCTGACCTGTTCTCACCCTGTTCCCACCCTCTTCCCAGTTATGACATTCCACCTCACATGAGTGGGTCCTCTTCCTTGCTATGTTCACACCTAGGTATGGATACACCACTGTCCTGGAGGGATAGGCTTCATTCTCTTTGCACTATTCATACATTTGTCCAGGTATACAGCTCCACTGATGGTGTGGGATTCCTATTTTTACCCTTTTCACATTCCCTGGTCAATTACACTACTGAATTTATAGATACAGTCTCCTCTTCTTTACCTCATTCACATCCCCTGCCAAGTTACTCCACTGCACTGATGGGGTGGAGCTCCTCGTATTTGCCCTGTAAATTTCACTTTTGCAGTTGGTCCCCTGCAGTGATGTTACAGGGCCCCTCCTCTTTGCATTGTCACATCCTCCCCCAAGTTGCACCATGGCACTGATGCTCTGCACGTCTCTCATTTGCTTCCTTCACAGCTTCAGTGCAGTCACTCAGCTGTGATGGTTGTGCAGGTTCTGCCTCCTCAGGCCTGTTCTTCCCCTCTACAGTTACTCTAGCGCATTCATGAATCGGGCCTCAACCTCTTTTCCCTGCCCACCCTGGGTCTGGTCTCCCCATTGCAATGATAGTATGGATATGCGCATCTCTGCTCTGCTTTCCTCCTCTGGCCCAGCACAGGATGCACTGATGGTGGGAGAACCTTTCTATTTGCCCCATTCCCACAGCAGCATAGATGATGTGGGGCTGCCTCTGCTCAAACTTCCAATTTCCTTTCCATTTAATGAGTCCCCTGATGGTATCAGGTTGCTCCTCTTTACCCTGTTCACATTCAGTACCCAGTTACACGATTGCACTGAAGGGACAGTGACCCTCTTCTCTGGCCCTTTCATGTGCCCTGTCTGTGCACACTACAGCAATGACGGTGGCAGGATCTCTCCCTGCTTGCTCATTCAGATCTGCGGTGCTCTTACACCACAGCACCGGTGACACTTGTTCACTTTCCTTGACCTTGTTCACATCCCAAACCCAGGCACAACCCAGGTACAACACAGCACTGGTGCTTTGGGCATGCTACTTCTTGTCTGTCCACATCTCTTGCAGTGCAACCACTGCGCTGACGGTGCAGCGTTCCTCCTCTTTCCCCCATTCACATAACCCTGCTGAGCTACAGCACTGGACTGGTGGTTTGGGGCTTCTTCTGTTTGCCTCATTCATGTGTCCTGTCCAGTTATACCTCAGTACTAATAGTGTGTAGATTCCCATGTTGTCTTTGTTCACATACCCTGTGGAGTTTCACCACTGGACTCTTGAGGTAGGACTCCTTCTCTTTGCCAGATTCACATTGCCTGTACGCTTGCAGCACTACACTGATAAACGGATGATTGCAGGCCTTATTCTATATAGCTCCATAATATACCCTGTCCAGTGTCACCACAGCAGTGACAGTCTAGAGCTCTTTCTCTTGGCCCTATTAACATGCCCTGCACTGTGCCCTGTGCTGATGGGAGAGGGGGTTGTTCTCCTTGTACTATTCATATCCCTTGCCATTTACACCACCACACTGATGGTGCCAGGCCTCTTTGCTGTGATCATATTCCCTGTCCAGAGTCACCACTGTAGTGATGGTGCTTCTCACTTCCTGTGTGCATCTTCCATCCAGGAACTGATGGTGCAGGTTTCCTCCTTGCTGCACCCATAAGGTTTGGGGCTTCTCATCTCTGACCTTTCAGAAAGCCTCTCAAGCTATACCATCACACTAAAGGGGAAGGGCTTTTCCTCTTGGCCCTGTTCATATTCCCTGTCCACTTGCAGCACTGCCCTGATGGTGTAGCTCCTCCTCTTGGTCCTGTTCCCACCCATTTCCCAGTTACACCACTGCACTGATGGGTCAAGTATCCTCCTCTATTACCAATCACTATTTACTGTCCCATTACTGCACTGCTCTCATGGTGTAGGGTTCTTTGTCTTTGCCAGTCCTCATTCCTTGGCTAGTAACTCCACTATAGTGATGGTCCTGGGGCTTCTACTCACTGGCCTGGTCCCTTCTCCTCCTATCCAGTTGCACTAGTTCTCTAAAGGTTTGGGGTACCACCTCTTTGCATTTTCACATCCCCTGTCCAGTTACACTACTGCATTTGGTGTCATGCTTTTCCTCTTTGCCTTGTCCACGTGCCCTGTCTAGATACACCACGGCACTTACAGAGCAGTGCTTCTACAATTTGCCACGTTCACATCGTCTTTCCAATTGCTCTAATGAACCAATGGTGTGAGTCCATTTGTCTATGCCCTTTTTACATCCCTTGACACTACTGCAATGATGAGATGGACCTTGTCTTCATCGCCTTGTTCCCATTCCCTATTCAGTTATACTGTTGCACTCTCTCTTTGCCCTGTTCACATTATGCCATTACTGCATTGATGTTTCAGGGGTCCTTGTCTTTATCCTGGTCACATACCCTTTCCAGTTACTCTACTGGACTGACAGGATGGGGCTTCTCTTTCCCATTCACATCCTTTGTGCAGTTCTGACACTCTACTCCTGAGGCAAGGTTTCTCCTCCTTGCCTTGTTCACATCCCTTCTCCCTTACAGCACTGCGTGCATTAGGCGTAGCTCCTTTCTTTGCCCCATTTTCATAATCTTCCCACTTATACCAGCACACCAACTGTACAGCACTCCATTTCTTTTCCAAATCACATCTTCTACCAAGATCATCCAGTACACTGATAGCACATGGCTCCTCCTTTCTGTCCTGTTCGTACATACTCTCTTCCTTGTTACTCCACTGCACTCATGGGGCAGGTGTTCTTATCATAGGCCTATTCATATCTGCTGCCAGGAGCAACCAGTGCACTGGTGGGCAGTCAGTCCTGCCCATTGCCCTGTTCATGTCCCCTGTATGGTCACTCTGCAGCACTGATGGTGTAGGGATCTTCTTCTTTGCCTCCTTCACATCACCTGCCCAATTCTTCCACTTCAGTGATACATTGGGCTTCCTCTTCTTTTGCCCTCCTAGTTATATCAGGCTTCCCCACTCATTTGCCTTTTTTTTTTTTACATTCCTTGCCTAGTTACACAGCTGTACTTCTTTGTCCCATTTGTATTTTCTTTCCAGTTACTCCACTGTACTGAGGTGCCAGCTCCTTCCACTTGCACCATTTACACCACAACCCAAGTTGTACACAACTGTTCCTATTTCTTCAGTTTAATTCCTCTGTAATTCCAGTTACCCTACTACACTGACTGCTGGATCCCTACTTATCAGCCTCCTCAAATCCCCTGTCAAGTTATAGGACTGCACTTACAGTGCGGGGCTCCCCCCTTTGCTACTTCATACCCCACACCAAATTACACCACTTCACTGATGTTTCAGGATGACTGCTCTTTGCCTAATTCACATCCCCTGCTTATATACCACTATGGTGATGGTGTAGGGATTCACCTGTTTTCCCTATTCACATTTCCTGTACAGTTAAACCACTGCGCTAATGTCAGATTTCGCCACTTGGCCCTATTCACATCACATTCGCATTTACACACCACTGTGCTGGTGTGGGGCACTTCATTTTTCCTTTGTTCACATCCTTTTCACAGTTGAACCACTATACCTCTGGAGCAGAGTTACTCCTATTTGCCCTTTCACAGCCCTTGCCCAATTGTTCCACTGCATGGATAGGGCCAGGTTCCTCCTCTTTGCCTTGTTCTCATCACTGGTCCACTTATACCACCACATTCATGTGTTAGGACTCTTTTGTTTGCCATGTTCATGTCCTCTGTCCAGTTTTATGCATATGCCATGTGGGAATACTCTTCTTTTTTCCAATTACATCTCCTGTCCATTTTCTACACTGCAGTGGTGAGATAGGGCAGCTGCTCTTTGCAATTTCATATCTTTTGTCCAGGTACATCAGTGTACTGATGGTCAAGGGTTCCTCCTCTTTGCAGGGTTACACCTACTGACAACTTATACCCTTGTGCTCATGGTATGGGTTTCCTCCTCTTTGTTTTTTTGACATCTCTTGTCCACTTCCACCACTGCACTGATACTGTAGGGCTAATTCTCTTTGTTCATTATAGTCCCAGACATGTCATGCCACTGTACTCACTGTTCAGGGTTCTTTCTCCTCACCATGTTTGCTTCTCCTGAGCAGTTAAACCACTTCATTTATGGTGTAGAGCTCCTACTCTTTACATTGTTCACTTCCTCTTCTCAATTAAACCAATTCTCTGATGAATTGGGTGCTACCCTGTTACTCCTGGTCACAAACTTTGTTCATTTATTCCACTGCACTAGTGCCAGAAGGATGCTTCTCTTTTCCTGTTCACATCCTCTGGCCAGAGGATCATCATCTTTGCCCCGTTCACATCATCTGCCTACTTACTTCACTGCACTGATGGTATGAGATTCCTCCTCTTTGTTCATGTCTCCTGTCCAGTTCCATTGCTGTGCTGCACTCCTGTTTACCTGTTCATGTTCCCTCCCAGTTTACCAGTGCACTGATAATGTAGGGCAACCTCTCTTTGGTGAATGCCCACTTACACCACTGCACTCATTGTGCAGCATTCTTCTTATTTCCTCTGTTCGTGCATCCTATTTGTTTATGCCATTGTACTTGATGGGGTGAGTTTCTTCCTGATTGTCCCTGTCATATCTCCTGTCTAGTTACATGAGTGAACTAATGATGTAGAATCTATCTATTTGTTTTTTCCACATCACATTTCCAGCACTGTTACACTGGGCACTGATGGAGTATTCCTTTTTCTCTTTAGACATTCACTTCCTCTGTCCAGTTTCTCTACTATGCTTATGATATGATATTTCTCCTTTTTGCCTCGTCCATATTTACTGTCCAGTTGCTCTAACACACTGATGTGTTAGGATCCTTCCCTTTGCCATTTCACATTCCTAGTTAGTTTCCACTGCAATGATGGTTTAGGGCTCCTTATTTTTGCCTCTTTTCATGTATCCTATTTACTTATATCACTGCACTGATGATGTGAGGCTGCTCTTCTTTTTGGCATTCATATCTTCTCTAAAGTTACGCCACTACACTGATGGTGTGTATGATACTCTTATTTCTCTGTTCATATCCGCTTTCTAGTTATAACACTGAACTGATGGTGGGGATCTCTTCTCTGCCTTTTCGTATTCCTTGCTCAGTTATACCATCTCACATTTTGCCCTATTTGTTTGCTTGTGTGTGTTTTTTTAAATTGGCATGTAGTTCACAAATCATAAAATTTACCATTTTAAAGTGTGCAATTCAGTGGAATTAAATATATTCATATTATATAGCCATCACCACTCTCTAGCTCCACAACATTTTAAACACCTTCCCCAAATCCCTGATCCATAAAAGCAGTAACTATACCTTTCCCCTCCCCACATCCTCTGAAAAACCACTTTTTATCTCTATGAGTTTGCTTATTCTAGACATTTCATATAAATGGAATTATATAATATGTCACCTTTTGTGTCTCCTTTTTTCACTTAGCATGTTTTCAAGGTTCATCCCTTTTGTAGCATGTAGCAATACTTCACTCCTTTTTATGGGTGAATAATATTATGCCACATGCATGACAGGAAGTACATGGGTGGATAGAACATCCAGGGTAGAGGAGGACCCTGCAGAAGTTACATAGGAAGAGGGAAAATGCAGCCAATGGGAGGGCTTGCGTGGTCATTGATCGGAGGAGGGAGCATGTTACCAAGGGGAAGAAAGAGCTAAGAGGTGCATGAGAGGAAGAAGCATCAACTGAGTGGGTGAACTAGCAGAAGATGCATGGGTGGAGGGCACACACAGCCTAGGGAAAAAAAGTGGCAGGAGGCGCATGGGAGTAGGGAGCAGGAGATGAATGAATAGAGGGTGTAGCCAACCTAAGGGAGTGTAAGGCACACGGTACATGGGTAGAGGTTGCAGCAAGCCTCGGGGACAACCTGGCAAGAAGTGCTTGGGTTGAGGGAAAACCTAGTGTAAGGGAATGGTTGACAGGTGGTACATCGTTGTAGGGTTAATCTATCTTAGAGGAAAACAGCAGGAGGAACAGGGGTACAGAATGCAGCCAGCATGGGCAATGCCCAGAAGAAGGCACACAGATCAAGGTTTCAGCCAGTTCAGTGGTAAACAATGTAGTTTCATGGTTTCAGGGTATAGCAAGCTCACAGGAGGACCCAGCAGGTAGTTCATACATGGAGTAAGCCTTAGACCTATAATAGGATCAGCAGAAAATGTATGGGAGAAAGGAGCATTCCTCCACAGGGGAGACCTGGCATGTGGTACCTGGATATAGGGTGCATCCTGCCTAGGGGTGGTTACAGTAGGAGCTATATATGAGTTAAGGGTGCAACCAGCCCAGAAGAGGACTTACAGGGGGTTGATGCATGGAGGGCACTTGCAACTTAAGGGAGGACTCAGCAGAATGTTCATAGGTGCAGTACACTGTCATTAGAGAGGAAATTCTGGCAGGAGTTTAATGGCACTAGGATGCAGCCAGCCTACCGGTGGACTTAGAAGGAAGCACATGGGAAGAAAAAGCATCAGCCTTAGAAGAGGTCCACCAGGATGTGCATGGGAGGACGGCACAGTCAGCTTAGGTGAGACCTGTCATCTGGTGCATGTGGGCAAAGTAAAGCCAGGCTGAAGGAGGACCTGACAAAAGGGGCATAGGAGGAGGGAGTGTTCAGACAATGGGGAGATCTAGCAGGAAGTGCCTAGGTGCAGGAAGTGTCAGGACTAGGGGAGGATATCACAGGAGGCTCATGGTGCACAATGCAGTCAGTGAAGGGGAAGCTGCTCACGAGATGCATGGGTGGAGGCCACAGCCATCCTATTGGAAGATATGGCAGTGCATATTTGGAAGATGCAGCAAACCTAGGGGTGGATGGGATGCATGTGCATGCAGGCTCAGGCAGCCTAAATAAGGATCTTGCAGTAGGTGCGTAAGTGGAAGTTTCAGCCAGCATAGAGGAGGTCATTGCTGGATATTTATGTTTGAAATGTTCGGCTTCCCTAGGAGAGTGTCAACAAGTAGTGCACAGTTGGACAGATAATTAAGCCAAGAACAGGACTAGGCAGAACGTCCGTGGGAAAAAGGAATATCAGGCTAGGAGAAGCTTGAGTATGAAGTGCATGGGTGCAGGGTGCAGCCAGCCTGGAGAAGGTTCCTGCAAGAAGTGCATGGGTGAATAAAGCATCAGACCTAGAAGATTACCAACAGAAGGTACATTGGAGAAAGGATCATTGAGCCAAAGGGAATCCTAGTAGGAATAAATGGGGTCAGGCTAAAACCAGATTGTGATAGGACGTGTTAGGACATTCACTACTAACCTTGCTGGAGGTTCATGGTTGAAAGGAACAGCCAGGCTAGGGGAAGTCTGAGAAGGAGGTGAAAGGTGGAGGGTAAAACCAGCCTATGGGAGGACCAGTAGAACATTCACAGGTGGGGGTAGAATTCTGCCTAGGAGAAAAGGCTTAGGAAATGTGTGGTTGGAGATTGCAGCCACCCTGTGGGAACATGTGACATGAGGTGCATGGGTGGAGGGAGCAACAACTTTAGGGGACAATCTGGAAAGAAGCTCATGGGCAGAAGGAGAATACAGTGTATGGGAGGATTTATCAAGTGGTGCAATGGTGGAAGGTGCATCCAGCCTAGGGGAGGCACCTAAAGAAGATACATTGGTCTAGGTTACAACCAGCCCAGGAGTGAACATAGTAAAAGGTTCATTGGCTCAGGATGCAGTCAATCTACTACACAACCTAACAGGAAATACATGGGAGGGAGTAGTCAGTCTACAGGAAGACTCCATAGGAGGTACAAAGTTGGAGTAGAGCCATACTAGGGGAGGTGGGATGAGCTTGTGTGAAGAGTGCATTCAGCCTAAGCGGGGTGTATAGCAGGCGTGCAAGTGTGCAGGAAGCAGCAGGAGGAGGACACAGGGGGCTAAGGGAGGCCCCTACAGGGGGTGCATTGAGTATGCATTCAACCTAGGGACAAATATAGTGTTAAGTGTATGGAAGCAGGGTACAACTAGCCTAGAGGACCCAGAAGTAAGTGCATGGTTAGAGGGTGTATCAGGCTTAGGAGAGGACTCAGTAGGAAGTATCTGGGTGGAAGAAGTAGCCAAGATAAGGTAGGACCTAGCCAGAAGTACATGGGTGGAGGAAGCATTTATCCTAGGGGAGGGTACAACATGGGTCCTTGCATGGAGGATGCACAAAGCATATGGGAAGATCCAGCAGGAAGTGAAAGGGCAGAATGTACATCCTGCTTAGGAGAGAATATGGCATGAGATATGTAGATGGAGAGTGCCATCAACCAAGAAGAGGATCTGGCAGTAAATGCATGGGTAGAGGGAAAATCTAGCTAGAGAGGCTCCTATAGGAGGTGCATTGATACAGTGTACATCCAACCTATGGACAGATACAGTAGCAAATACGTGGGTACAGGATTCTATCAGCCAGGGGGAGGACTTGGCAGGTGGTTCATGGGTAGAGGAAATAGCCAGGCTAGCAAAGAACCTGGAAGTATGTGCATGAGTGGGGGAAGTATCCAGTCTAGGGGAAGATTAAGCAGAGGTGCGTGGCTGAACGAAGCAACCACTATGGGAGAAGATCCAGCAAGGATCCATTGCAATGGTGAAGGAAGCATCCAACTTAGGGGAGAATTTGACAGGGGCTGTGTATGTATAGTGTACAGGAAGTCTAGGTGAGTTCGTGGTAGGGGGCACATGGGGATTGAAGGAACTTTGAGCTTTAAGGGGGAATCTGCAGAAGGTACATAAATGGAGGGGTCATGCAGCCTAAGGCAAGACTCTACATGTGGTGCCAGGTTGAAGGGAGCAAAGTTTGCTAGAGAACCCAGCAGGTAAGTCAGGTGGTGGTTGCAGCCAGCATAGGGAAGGATGTGGAAGGAAGTGAATATGTGGAGGACACATCCAGCTGAGAGAAGGCCTTGGCAAGAGCTGCATAGGTAGAGTGTGAAGTGAACCTAGGGGATGACTCAGCAGAAAGTGCATGAATGGAAGGAGAATCTAGCATATGGAAAGACTCTGAAGGTTGTATGTGGGTGGATGGTTCATCTAGTATAAAGGAGAACATGGCTGAAGGTGGAGGGGTATGGCGTCCTGTCAACATAGGGAAATCCTCTGCAGAATGTGCATTTTTTAGAGTGCAGCCACCCTCTGCAGAATGTGCATTTTTTAGGGGAGTACTCAGCAGGAAGTTCATTGTTGAAGAAAGCCCCAGGCCTATAATAGGATTGGCAGGACCTTCGCAGAAGAAAGGAGCATTCAGCCAAAGGGTCAACCTGTCCATTGTTATGTGAGTGTGGCATGAATCCAGTCTGGGAGTATGCACAGTAGATGGTATATGGATGCAGGGTGCAACCAGCCTGTGGGAGGACTAGGCAGAAGGTGCATACATGGAGGGCACATTAATCCTTGAAGGACTTGGCAGGAGGTATATGGGTAAAGAGTGTACCATTCATAGGGGAGGACACAGCAAGCTGTGCATGGTGGGACTGTGAAGCCAGACTAGAAAATAACAAGGAAAAATTTCCATGGGTAAAGGATACTGTGTGAGGGCATTGCATGTGTTATATTTGAGGTTAATGGGTTAGGGTGCAGCCAGCCTAGTTCAAGACCTGGCAAGCAGTTCTTAGGGGAAAACCATTAGGCCTAATAAAAGACCAACAGGAGGTGCATTGAGAGGTGTATATGGCCCAATTGAGATCTTGCAGCTGATACATGGGTCGAGCATAAAGCTAGCATATGGAAGGATCCATCAGGAAATGTACAGATTGAGGGAGCATCCAGCATAGAGGAAAAAAATAGCAGGAGGTCCATGTGTAAAGAATGCAGCCATCCCAGGGGAAGACCCACAAGAAATGTATGGGTAGAGGCTGCAGCCAGCCTATTGAAGGGTATGACGGTGCAGCAAGCCTAAGGAAGGACATGGTAAGAGGCACATGAGTGTGCAGGGTGCAAGCAAGAGGATCTGGCAGTAGGTTCATGGCAGTGAGTTTAGCCTGATTATAGAAGGACAAAACTGGATATGCACGTGTGCAGATTTCAACCAGCTTAGGAGAGTATCAACAAGAAGTGCAAGGGTGGAGGGAGCATCCAGCCTAGGGATGGATATGCATGGGTTCAGTGAGCATCCCACCTAGTAGAGGGGATGATTTTTTTGATTTTCAGTCAGCTCATGAGGCACCTACTTACTGAGCTTTTTCACTTTTCCAATCTGCTTCAAATGCTGAATGACCCATAGAGTAGTTGATGTTGAGTTCTTCAGAAACTTCTTGTGTAGTTTTAAGAGGATCAGCTTCAGTGATTGCTCTCAATTGGTCGTTGTCAAGTTGCGATGGCTGGCCACTGTGCTCCTCATCTTCAAGGCTCTCGTCTCCTTTCGAAAACCTCTTGAACCACCACTGCACTGTACGTTCATTAGCAGTTCCTGGGCCAAATGTGTTGCTGATGTTTCAAGTTGTCTCTGCTGCTTTACTACCCATTTTGAACTTGAATAAGAAAATCACTCGAATTTGCTTTTTGTCTAACAGCATTTCCATAGTCTAAAATAAGTATAAAATAAACACCAAGTCACAAGTCATTAGCAAAGAACATAAAGTGAGAAATATGCATTAAAATGATATATAACATAACCTCATTTACTTAAGAATGTATTCCAATATCAAATAGCAAATTTCAACAGTGCTAAACTGCAATTACTTTTACACCAACCTAATGCATGGGTGGAGAAAGTCTCAGGCCTAGAACATGAATGGTGGGAAGTTCATAGGACAAGGGAACATTTAAACAAGTGATACCTAGGAAAAGGTGCGTGGGTGCAGGGAGTAGCAAGGCTGTGGGAGAACAAAATGCAAGGGCATGGATGCAGGGTGATAATGGCCTCATGGAGGACATGATGAGATGTTCTTAGGGGGAAAAATCAACCAGACTAAAGAAGTACCTAGCAAGAAGTGCATACATAGAGGTGCACTTCCTGCTAGTTAGTTAGCCTAGGGGAGGACTCAGGAGGAGGAGGAATATGTACACATCGTGCAGCTAACCTAGGGGAGTTCATGGTATGGAGGCCATGGGTTGAGGGAGCTTACAGCCATAGAGAGGATCTGCAGAAAGTGCAGTCAGTCTCGTGGAAGATATGACCATTTGCACACGGCTAGAGGGTGCTGCCAGCCTCAGAAAAACACAGGAGAAGGTGCATGTGTGCAAGGTGCAGAAGCCTAAATGAGAATCTGGCAGTAGGTACATGGATGTGTGTAGGGTTCAAGCTACTTAGGGGAAGACATGGCAAAATATGTATACTCTCAAGTTTCAGCCATTCCAAAGGAGGATCAGCAAGAAGTGCATGAGTGAAAGGAGCATACAGCCTAGGTGAGTACTCAGTAGGATATGCATGGAATAAGGATTGTCCAATATATAGGAGTACCCTGCAGGAAGTGCATACTGAAGGGTGTAGCCAACCTGGATACAGCAGAAGGTGCCTTGGTACACGATGCAGCCAACCTAAAGGAAGACATAGGGAAAGATGCATTGACGAAGGACACAGTGAGCCCAGGGGAGGACACAGGAGGGAGTAAATAGGTGGGATGACTAGCCAGCCTAATTCACAGCTTGGCAGGAGATCAAATGTTGGAAAGTACAGCCAGCCTATGGGAGGATCTGGCAGGAAGTTCATTGGCAAAGAGTGCAGTAAGCTTGGTGGAGGCTCACATAGGAGTTGAATGGAAGAAGGATCATCCACCCTAGGAGAAAACAGAATAGGAGGTGCATATGTGGAAACAAGCCTAGAACAGGACCAGCAAGAAGTGCATGGGAGGAGGGAGCATTCAACAAAGGGGAGTCAGAGCAGTGGTATATGCGTGCAGATTGCTGCAAGCCTATTCAAGTACATATTAGGATGTGAATTAGTGTGGGGTGCAACCAGGTGGCATAAGGACCCACCCAGTTGGAAGCGCTTGGTTGTAGAGCACATCTAGACTAGGAGAGGTCTCATCAGGTGGGAAAAGGTGGATGGGTAGACAGCATCAGCCTAGAGGAAGATGTGACAGGAAGTTCATGGGTAGGAGTTCACTCAGTCTAAGTGAAGAAGCAGTAAGAGATGCATCTAGCACATGTGAGGCCATGGAAGTGGCGCATGAATGGAAGATTCAGCCAGTCTGAGGGAAGACACATCAAAAAGAGCATGAGGGAATGGGGCATACATCAAAAAGTACTTGAGTAAACAGGCCAACCAGTCAAAGGGTAGAATCATTAGGAGGTTATGAGTGTGGGGTACAGTCTGTCTAGATGATGACCTGGTAGGCAGTTCCTGGGTGGAAGAAGCATCCATCCTTGGGGAGTATCCAGTATGAGATGAATGAAGGAAAAGTGCAACCAGAATAGGGGAGGATCCAGCAGGAAGTACATGTGTGTAGGAAAAATCAGACTCAAGTAGGATTGGAAGAAGGTATGTTAGTAGAGGGTACAGCCAGCCTAAGCTGCAATTGTATGGGTGTGGGGATCATTCCTCTTATGGGATAACATGGCAAGGGCTGCAAGAATTAACTGTGCAGGCAGAGTGTGAAGTTTATGAGTGGAAGGTGCACCAAGATGAGAGGAGATCTTGGCAGGGAGAGTATGGGAATGGGATTCATCCAGCATAGAGGAGCACAGGGCATCACTTTCATGGGTGAAGGAAGCATCCAGCTCAGGTAAGACTCAGAAGGAGGTGCATGGGTAGAGCATACAAGCATTCTATGGGGGGGGGTCTGGAAAAGAGGTCCGTGGTTGGAGGAAGCATTCAGCCAAGTATAGACTTGGTAGTTGATGCAAGAAGTTGATCCAGCCTGGGGATGTATCCTGAAGGATGTGCATTAGTGGAGGGTGCCGCCAGTGTAAGAATAACTAGCCAGAAAGTACATGGATATATGGTGCAGCTATCTCGAAAGGACTAGGTCAGAAGGCCATGTGTGGAGGGAGAGTTCAAGATGGCAGGGAGTATCTATCCCTAGTGGGATCTGGCAGGAGGTACATCTGAAAAGGTAATATCCAGTCTGTGCCAGGAGATCCAAGAAAGGAGGGAATATGTAACTTAAATTAAGAGTCAGCAGAAGTTGCATGGTTAGAGGGTTTGGCCAGCATAGGGAAAGACTGGCAGTGTTTGGGTGACTGTGGGAGCCATCCAAGGGCTGCACGTGGCAGGAAATGCATAAGTGCAGAGTGCAGAAAGCTTTAGAGGGAATCCAGCAGGAAGTGAGTAGAGAGGACATACATCCTAGGGAAAGACTCTGGCAAAGATTCATTAGTGGATGGTGCAAGCAGCTTAGAGGAGGACCCAGCAGAAAGTACATGTGTAAATGGAGTAGCCAGTCTAAAGGGGGACTTATCAGAAGATCCATTGGTTTAGGCGGGAGCTGGCTTAAGGAAAGATGTGGCAGTTGGTGAATGGGTGGAGAGATTATCCATATTAGATGAAGATCCAATAGAAGATACATGGTTGAAGGATGCAGGCAACCAAAGCAAAGGCATGGTGGGAAATGCATGAATGGAGGGTCCATCTAGCCTAGTGGGTGATACAGAAGTAAGTACATAGGGGTAGGCAGCATCTAGGCTAGCGTATAACAACTGAGGCTCCAGTGAATGCTTGGAGTCCATCCAAACCTCTGCACTAAGAGACTTGACAAACTGTAGCATGACTTCTAGTAGATTAAGACTATGTCCCAAGTGTGACCTCAGCACTCCCATGATATGCCTGACTGAGAAAGCTTAATGATGCCAGAAGAATTTGTTGTTTATTCCAGCTAAAACCTGGTGATAGACAGATAGGCCTCTAAATCCCCTCTCAGAGCAGTTACTTTAGAAGGCTTCAGATTATAAATCCTTTCTCTGTTCTTCAAGATGTAAATCTGCTGCCTAAAACTATTTCCTCAAGGATCTGAAAGCTGTCTCTTGGAAATGCAGACATTCAGGGAGATAACTAGCTTTTTCTCTTTGTCCCAGTAAGAGGATAAGGGCCTAACTTCTGTAAGCACTTGGATTTAACTTGCATCACTGCTTCTGTCATAAAAATAAAAGTTTGTTTCATGAAGTTCATAGGTGGAGGTTCCAGCCAGCCAAGGGGACATGGCAGATAGCACATGGTTGAGTGTATTATACAGACTAGGTTGTATTAGCAGAGAGTGCAGGCAGCATAGCAGAGAATATGGTAGGTTGTGCATAGGTGTGGGACACATCTAGCCTAGAGAAGTATCCAGCAAGTAGTTCATGTGTAGAGGTTGAAGCCATCCTAGGGCAGGGTATTGCAATAGATCCATTGATGGATAGCACAGCCAGCCAAGGAGGGAACCAGAAGGAGGAGTGTGGGAAGGAGGGTGCAGCCATCCTAGGATAATTAGTACATAGCAGCAGGTGCATGGTTGTGAGATGCAATCAGTCTCAGAGAAATCTGGCAAGAAGTCCATGGGTGGAGGGAAATAAAAACCATGGCAAAATAAGGCAAGAGGTACATAAGAAGAGGTAGCATTCAGCCTAGAGGAAACTTAGTAGGTGATACACAGGTACAGGGTGCAGTTAGCTTAAGGATAGATATATTAGAAGATGCGTTGATCCAAGGTGCAGCCAGATGTGGGGAAAACCTGGTATAAAGTGCGTGGATGGAGGGAGCAATCAGCCTATTGAGTTTTTAGCAGGAGGTGCAAAGTTGGAGGGCATAGCCAGCTTAGAAGAGATCCTGGCGGGAAGTGTATAGGTGGAGGGAGCATTCTGCCTAAAAGAGAATATGGCAAGAGGCTCAGAATGCAGTCAACCTAGGAGAGGACTTGCCAAGATAATCATAGGTGGAGCCTGCAGCCAGCTTAAAGGAGGACATGGTAAGAGGTACAAAGGTGGATGGTGTTTTACACCTAGAAAAGGACATGGGAGGGGCTGCATTGCTGTAGGATCCAGTTTATGCAAGGATCCAATATATCAGGCAGTGCATGTATAGAAGGAGCATCCAGTCTAAGGCAGGTCCTGGCAGAAGGGACATGGGAAAAGGGAGCATCCAGTGGTTCAATCAAGTTGGCACATAAAATTAACCATCACAGCATCTCTTCTGGCTCCTTCCCTATGCTGGCTGCATTCCACACCCATGAACCCATCTGCCCTTAGCTTGATGCTACCCCAACTTATGCACTTCTTGCCAGGACTTCTCTTGGCTAGATGTATCTTCAACCTTGGCACCTCCTGCTGAGACCTCCGCTAGGCTGGCTGTTCCTTCTACCCATGCACATCCTGTCACACCCTCCTAAGTCTGATTGTACCCTACACAAGAACCTCTTAATAATATATCCTCCCCTCATCTTCCTGTACCCCATATCCATACCTCACCTGCCAGGTTTCCTCTAGGCTGAATGCTCCTTCTTGCAATGCATCTCCTGTCAGTACTTTTCTAGACCTGACACCATCTCTACCAATGATCTTGTGAGGTCCTCCTCAAGGCTTTCTACCTACTGCACCATCTGGAAAGTGTATAGGTGGAGGGAGCATTCTGCCTCTTTTGAGGCAAATGCTTCCTGATCCCATGCAGCAACAACCTGTTCCTGCTCTAGGGTGGATGTTCTCTCCACCAATACACTTCCTCCAGATTATTTGCCTTAGGCTAGAAATCCCTCCAGCCATGCTTCGGCTAACATGCCTTCCCCTATGGTGGCACACTCTTCACTGATACATCTCCTGCCAAGTTCTCCCCTATGTGGGATGCTGCCTCCACCTATGCACTTCTTGCAGGATCCTCCTCTGAGGTGGCTGCTTTCTGCATCCATATCCTGCAGTGTTCTCCCTTTAGCTGGATGCTCCCTCCAACCGTGTACTGTACAGGTCCTCCAAAAAGCTGGCTGAACCCCACATCTAAGCACCTCCTCCTATGTCAGGCCTAGGACAGCTGTATTCTAAATCCATGCACTTTCTATGAGATACTCCACATTGACTATGCACTGCAACCTGCACTCTTCCCATTTGTTACGTTAGGCTGGATGCAATATCCTCCCATGCATCACCTGCATTATCCACCCTGGTCTTGATTCTCCCTTCAATGATGCATGACCTGCTGAATCCTCCCCTAGGCTCATTGCACAAACCAGTCATGCCTGTCAAGACTTCCCTTAAACTAGATGCTCCCTTCACCAAACTCTGCCATATCCTCCCTTAGGATAGGTGAAACTTCAACTCATGCTTCTATAGCACATTCTTTCATAAGGCTGCCTGCATTTGCACCCAAGCACCTCCTGCCATATCCTACCCTATGCAGGATACTCCCTCCACCTATGCACTTCCTACATCAATGTACCTAGTCTGTATGCACCCTCCACCCATACATGGCCCTCAGGGCCTCCTCTTGGCTAGATGCTCCCTCCATACATGCATCTCCTGTTGAGCCCTGACCTGACCTGGCTACAATATTCCTCCTATGGTCCTCTTGTCACAGCCTCTCATGGGCTGAATGCACACCTCATCCACCCATCCATTTACTGCAGGATTTTTCTCCCAAGGTTGACTGCTTCCTGCACCCTTGAACTAACTGCAGGCTCTATCTACTTTTGGGCTGGATGCTTTCCAACTATGCACTTTCTCTGTGTCCTCTCCTAGTCTGACTGCACACTGCACCCATGCATCTCCTAATATGTCTAGCCCTGGGTTGACTGCATGCTCGATTTATGCAACTCCTGAAAGGTCTTCCTCTACATTGACTGTACCTTCAACCTGTACCTCCTTCAAAATCAAAAGTTGCTCACTTTCATCCATACACTTCCAGCAGAGAATCTCCCTAAAGGTAGCTATTCCCTACATCCATGTACCTTCTAAATAGTCCTCACCTTGGCTAAATGCTCCATCCAACCAAGTGTCTCCTCTTGAGATTCCCCCTAGTTTAGCTACAACTTCCTTCCCATGCATCTCTTGCTACCACCTCCTGTAAGCTAGCTCCACACTCTACCCATTCACCCCTTCCTCCCTAGGCTGGTCACCCTTAACTTATGAATCTCCTGAGGATCCACGCTTAGCCTGAATGCTCTCACCAGCCTTGTAATTTCTGTCTTCTTCTACATTAGCAATACCTGTAAGCAATGCACTTAATGCCAAGTTATCCATTATGCTGGGTGTTTCCTATATCCATGCACTACTGCAATTTCCTCCCATAGTCTGTATGCTGCCTCCACCAATGCATTTACTTCCAGGTTCTCCTCCTAGCCTGGCTGCACCATTCACCCATGCATTTTTCTTCTTCTTTTTTTTCCCTCTTTCCTTCCTTCCTCCCTTCCTTCCTCCCCTCCTTCCTTCCCTCCTTTCTTTCTTTCTTTCTTTCTTTCTTTCTTTCTTTCTTTCTTTCTTTCTTTCTTTCTTTCTTTCTTCATATTATGGGGGTACAAATGTTTAGTTTGTGTATATTGCCCTTGTCCCGCACCCCAAGTCAGAGCTTCAAGCATGTCCATCCCCCAGACGGTGTGCTTCGTACTCATTATGTATGTATATACCCATGCATTTTCCTATCATGTTCTCCACTACACTGGATGATCCCTCCTTACTTGCACTTCCTAAGCTAACTGCATTTTCCACTCAGGAACCTTATGCCAGGTCCCACCCTAAGCTGGATGCTCTCCTCACCCAGGCTTCTCCTACCAGTACTCCCTTATGCTGGATGCACCCCTCACCCACGTATGCTTTCAAGAAGCTCCAGCCTTAACCCATGAATCTCCTGCCAGTTCTACCCTAAGTTGGATGCACCTTTCACCCATTTACTTCCTGCCAGATCTGACCCTGGATAGGCCATGACTTCCATCCATGTACCTCATGCTGAGGTCAAACTAAGGAAAGATGCTCCCTCCACTCAAAGACCTTCTCTAAACCTCCAGCCCCCACTACCCTCATCCTGGACTGCTGCTTTATACAACCATGAATTGACACATTGATCCTTTCCAAGGCATGTACTGCTTCCAAATATGTACATCTACCAATGACCTCTCCTAGGCTTAGTACACCCTTGACTTATGGTGGTATCCTCTCCTCAACTGGAAGCTCCCTACACCCATGGAGTACTGAAATATACTCCCCTCTGAAGGATGCTATCTCTAGGCTATCTCTAGCCTAGAGTAGGAATAGGCAGGAAGTAGTACATGAACTGTGGGTGCATTCAGCCTAAGGGAGAACATGAAAGGAGGTGCACAGGTGCAGGGTGCCACCAACTAATGGGAAACCCCTATAGAAGGTGAATTGATTGAATTTGCAGCCAGCCTAGGACATATTAGGAAGTTCATATATTCAAGTTGAAGTGAGCCTAGGAGAGGCCTCGGAAGGACATGCATGGGTGGAGGAAGCATCCAGCCAAAAGGAGGTCTCAGCAGGAGTTGTGCAGGTAGAATGTGCAGTCAACACAAGGGAAGGTATAATAGGTGGGACATGTGTTCAGGGAGATTCCAGTTTAAGTGGGGGATCTGTAGGAAGTCCTTGGGTATAGGGGACATCCAGCCTATCTGAGTACCACTCATTAAGTGCATGCATGGAACATTCAGCCAGCCTAGAAGAGGACATAACAGGAGATGCATGGTTACAAGGAAAGACTTGTGCTAAGGGAGCTTTTAGTCAAGGAGGAAAATCTGCAGGAAGGCCACATGTGGCTGGAGCATTGAGGTATTGAATGGGTAAAAGATGCAGCCAGCTCAGCAGTGGACATAGTATAATGTGCAAGAGTGCATAGTGAAGCAAGCCTGTGGAAGGACCCAGCATGAAGTTCATAAGCAGAGAGAGCAGAAAGCAGACTGCCTTTTTCCTCCGTCCTGGCATCACCTGCCAAGTTCTCCCCTAGACTAGCTGCATCATTCCTCTGCAGCTACTGCTGGGTCCTCCTCTATGGTGGGTGCTCTCTCCATCCATGCAGCTTCTGCCATAATTCTCCCCTAGGCTGGCTGAACCTCAGATAATGCAACTTCTTCCAAATACTCCTCTTGGTTTTGTGTCCCCTCCACTCATACAATTTCTGCTGGATTCTCTGCTAGGCTGACTACACACTCCATTTATACACTTCTGCCATATCTTCATCTAAGCTGCTGCAACTGCTAACCATGAACCTCCTGACATATCCTCCATTAATCTCCTGTACCCTCCATCCATACACCTATTTAAGTCCTCAATTAGTTTGGATGCTCTCTTGAGCCATAAACTTCATGCCAAATCCTGCCCTAGGATGGCATAACCCTCCACCTTTGCATCTCCTGCTGAATATTCCTCTAGGCTGGCTACATCCTCCACTCCTTCACTTTTTGTAAGGATCACCCCAAGGTTGCTGTTTTCTCCATCCATGCACCTCCTGCATGAGGTCTTCTTCAGCTTGGGTGTTGTATATTCCGATACCTCTCCTGCTGCTTTCTCCTCCAGTCTGGTTGGAACCTAAATTTACACACTTATTACCGTGTCCTGGCTTAGGCTCTCTGCAACCTCCACCCATGGATTTCTTGCTGAGCCTTCTCTTAGGCTGGATGTTCCATAGTCCCTTCACCTCCTGCCAAGTTCTCTCTCATAGTGGATTCTAGCTTCTTTGTTACAACTGCTTCTGTGTCCTCCTCAAAGCTGGAATCCCCCTTTACTTTTCCTTTTTTGCCATGTCTTCCCATAAGCTATGTGAGCGTTCCACCTAGGCCCCCTCTGCCATGTGCTACCATAAGGAGCTTCACCCTCCATCCATGTACTTCTGTAATGTCTTTTCTTAAGATAGATGATCCCTTCACCCATGTTCTTCATGCCAGGTCCTCTCCTAGACAGATTGCTTATTTAATTCATGGTCATCTTGTCATGTCTGGTCCGAGAGTTACTATACTCTCTTTTGTCCATCTGTTTTCTCCAGTAAGGTGATTGCATCTATGCACTTCCTGCCAAGTCCTCTCCTAGGATTACTGCAACCATTTATCTCATGCTCTTCCTGCCACAACCTAGCCTAGGTTGGCTATAAACTGCCCCTCACACATCTCCTGCCTTCTCCCGTCCTAAGCTACATGCTCTGTCCATCCATGCACCTGCTACCAAGTCCTCCCATAGGTTGGATGAGATCTTTACCCATGCACTTCTTACAAATTCCTTCTCTCAGCTAGCTTCTGACTCCAATTATGCACCTCTTGAGAATCCTCTAGTAGGTGTCCTGAAACCACTCTCCCATGTACCTGGAGCCATAGCTTCCCCTACACTGGCTGAAAACTCCATCCGTGAATTGCACATGATGTCCTGCCCCAACCTGCCAGCAACCTCCACCCATGCATCTGCTGTAGGGCCTTTCTCTAGGCTGGGTGCTTCTTCCACCCATATACCTTCTGAAATTTCTTACCCTACGTTTGCTGCAAACAAGACACATCTATCTCCTGTCAAGTCCTCCCCTTGGCTGGATTCTCCCTCCATCAGTACATTGCTGGCTGAGTCTTATCCTAGCCTGGTGTAACTTCCACTTATGTACTTCTTTCGAGATCTTTCCCTAGACTGGATACATCCCAACCCATGCACATTCTGATGTGTTCAATATGTGTGCTCCTTTCACCCATTCATCTCCTGTTGAGCCCTCTCCTTGGCTGGATTCTCTTTCCAACCATGTATCTCCTGCAAACTTTCTCCCATGCATCTCCAGTCATGGTAATTCCTTGGATGGCTGCATGTCCATTCATGAACTTCTTGTTGCATCCTCCTTTGGGCTGGCTGCACCCTCCATCCACGCATTCACTACCCTTTCCACCACTTGGCTGGATTATCTCTCCAACCATGTACCTCCTGCCATGTCCCCTTGCATATGCTGGCTGCATCCACCATCCATACACTTTCTGTCATTTTCTCCCCTACATTGGCTGTGTCTTCAAATCACATGCTCTTCCATTATTTTACACCCTTAGACTTTATGTACATGCTCCTCACACACATCTTCCTGAATCTTCCTCTACTATGCTGGCTGTACCCTCTTTCCATGCACTTACTACCATGTCCACATCTAGGCTGTATTATTCCTGCCACCATGTACCTCTGGACAAATTATCCACTAAGCTGGCTACAGCCTTAATTCATGAACCCCCTATCATTTTTTCTGCAAGGGTGGCTGCATTCTTTACTCTGAATCTTGTGCAATGTCCTCCCTGATGCCATCTGATCCCTCTGGTAATGAACGTTCTCCCAAATCTTTTGCTATGCTGGATATTCCCTCTACCCATACACTTTCCACCATATTATATCCTAGGCTGAATACGCCCTCTATTCAGGAACTTCCTGACATGTCTTTGCTTAGACTGGCTATCCCTTCCATCCATGCACTTTGACTGAGTTTGCCCCTAGGTTCGGTGCTCCCTTCACCCATCAATCTTTTGCCAGTTTTTCCCTGAGATTGTCTAGACCATCTACTAATATAATTCCTGCCAAATCCTTTTTTATACTGATTGCTACTACTTCCTATGCACTTTTGTTTATGTCCTCCCCTAGGGTAGCTGTACATTATACTCATGAGACTTGTGCTGAATCTTCCCTAGTCTAGATGCTTCCTCTACCAGTTCACCTCCTGCAGCACCCTGCCTCTAGCCTGGCTGTTCTACCCACTGCCCCTAATTTTTAATGAAAGATAGATACTTCTCCCATCCATGCACCTCCTGCCATGTCCTACTCTAGGCTGCATACTCCCTCAATTAACTCACATCCTGAACTGTCCTCAAGTTAAGCTGGATGCTGTCTCCATCCATGTACCTCTGTCAATTTTTCCCATGGACTGGAATTTTCCTGCACCTATGGACTTTTTGTCAGATCTCCCTAGGTTGGCTACACCTTCCATAAATGCAAATTATCCCAAATCCTCCATTAGATCAAATGTTTCTTCTAGCCTTGCATTTCTTACAGAGTCTATGCCTATCTTGGATGCTTCCTCCACCTCCACACCTTCTGAAAAGTCCTCCCTTAGGCATGATGCTTCTTTTATTCATGCATCTCCTACAGAGTTTTCTCCCAGAATGGATGCTGCCTACTCTGATTTACTTTTTGCTGAGTATTCACAGAAGTAGATGCTCCCTCCAACCATGTATGCCCTGACATGAACTACCTTAGACTGCATGCCTCCTTCACTGTGAATCTTCTAGGGAGGCCACCCCTAGAAGGCTCTTGTAGGCTCTTCTTCCATGTACTTCCTGCTGAATCTTACCCTAGGGTAGATACTGCCTCCAAATATACACCTCCTGCTCTGTTATCCCAGAGCTTGGATGTTGTCTACATTCTTCCAATTCTTGCCGTGTCCTCACATAGGCTTCATGCCCCTTCCACTTATGAATGTCCTGACTTACTCTCCCATTACTTGGCTGCCTCCTTCATGCATTCATTTTCTATCAAGCCCCTCTTAGGCTAGTTGCACAATCCAGTTATGCACTTTCTGCTGTGTCCTCCCCTAGACTGCCTTTATGTTTCATTCCTGCACTTCCCGTTAGGCTCTTCCTTGGGCTGGCTACATTCTCCATTAATGAACCTCCTGCCACCATGCCTGGCTAATTTTTTCTATACATTTTTAGTTGGCCAATTAATTTCTTTCTATTTTTAGTAGAGATGGGGTCTCGCTCTTGCTCAGGCTGGTTTCGAACTCCTGACCTTGAGCGATCTGCCCGCCTCGGCCTTCCAGAGTGCTAGGATTACAGGCGTGAGCCACCGTGCCTGGCCTCTTGCCTGAATTCTTCATCCACCTATGTAATACCTGACATTTCCTCCCCTAGAGTGGGTGCAGATTGCAGCACTGTACCTCTTGCTAAATCCTCCCGAGTCTGGATTCTTCCTCCACCAATGTGTCCTTCCTCTAGGCTGTATGCTACCTCCATTCATGCACCTTCTAATGAATACTACCATAGGCAGGCTGCACATTTCGCTTGGACACTTCATGCTGGGTTCTGCACTTGGCAAACTTTACCCTCAAATAATTCAACTTATCCTAAGTCTTACCCTAAGTTGGATCCTCCCTCCACCCATGCACCTACTGCAGAGTCCTCATCCTAGGCTGGTTGCTGTCAACTATATGCCTCTGAAATTTTCTACCCTAAGCTGGTTGCAACCTATACCCATGCACTGACTACAGAATGCTCAACCTAACATGGATGCTCCATTTACTCATGCACTTCCTGTAATGTCCACCTCCAGGCTGGCTGCATTTTTTTCACCTATGCAACTCTGCCATATCTTTTCTGAGGCTGGCCACAGTCTCCAATAATTCATCTTCTGCCGAGTCCTCGCTTAAGCTGCATGCCTCTTCCTCTATGTACTTCTTGCTGGATTCTATCCTTGGGATTTCCTTCCCTATCCTTGCATAAGCTGACTGCTGTCTCTATTCATGTAGCCTCTACAAAGCCCTACCCTTGATGCTCCATTCATCCATGTACCTCCCACTGTATCTTTCTCTACTCTAGTTGCTCCTTCTAGCTGTATACTTTTGTGCCAGATCTATCTGGAGTATGGAAGAACATTCCCCTCTGGTGCCTCCTGCCAAGTTATCCCTTAGAATAGCTGCATCTTCTTCTCATGAACCTTTTGTTGTACCTTCCCATAAAGTTGTTGCTTCTTCCAGCATGTTCCTCCTGCTGAGTCTTCCCCTAAACTGATTGCAGCCTTCCTCCTATGCACCTTGCATCTGACCATGCCTGGAGGTCTGCACATTCCACCCATGCATCTCCTGCCATCTCCTCTTCTAGACTTGATATTCCCTCCATTAATATACATCCTGCCTGTTCCCCCTTAGGCTGGTTTCTCCCTTTTCCCTTGGAGTTTTCCCAAGAATCTATGTTCGTAGGTGGAGGATACAGACAGCCTAGAGGAAGATATGGTAGGAGTTGCAAAATTGGAGGTTGTCTGTATTCTCCATCCATGAACATTCTGCTGCAAGGTTTTTTTCTTGATGGCTCCATACATGCATCTCCTGAGCAGACCTCCCTTAGGCTGGATGCCATTTCTTTCCATGCATCTCTATCTGGGGCCTCCTCTAGGCTGACTGATTCCTCTAACTATGCACCTCTTGTGTGTCATCTCCTAGGCTGTTTTATTCTTCTATCCAAGCACCTTCCCCCAAGTCATCCCCTAGAATGAAAGCTCCCTCTATCCATGAAAATCTTGCCATGTTCTCCCTTAGGCTATATGCAATCTTCCTCCAGATCCTCCTCTATGCTGAATACTCACTCTGTCCACTTAGTTTTTGCCTAATCCTTCCCCTATTGGGTGCTCTCTCTACCACTTCACTTCCTGATGAGTCCTTCCTAGGCTTGCTGCAACCTCTGCTCGTACATTTCTTGCCTTATCTTCCACTAGGCTGGCTGTATGCTACACTCATATACTTCCTGTCGCGTACTCACTTAGGCTGACTGACCATCCACTAATACACTTTTCACCAGGTTTCCCCTTGGTTGCATAGTCCCTGAACCTAGGCACTATCTGGCATGTCCATACTGAGTCACTGCACACTGCAGTCATGACCCTTGTGTCAGGTCCTCCTCTAGGCTTAATGCTTCCTCCACTGATGCACACCTGCTAGTTACTCACAAAGGCTGGATGCTTCTTCTACTCTTGCATTTTTTAACTTATATTCTCATATGCTACATTCTCCTTCTACCCATGCTATATCTGCCTAGTCTTCCCTAAGCTGGCTGCACTGCCACCCATGCATTTTCTGATTAGTGCCCCCCACCCAGACTGGCTGCAGCTTCCACTCATACACTTCATCCTGGGTCCTATCCTAGGCAACCTCGTTTTCCAATAATGCAACTTCTCCCAAATCCTCCCATAGGCAGGACTTTCCCTGCATCCATGCATCTCCTACATAGTCCTCAACCTACGTTAGATGTTCCCTCCAACAATACACCTCTGAAAATTTCTACCTGAGGCTGTCTGCTTCTTTCTCACATACACAGCCCACAGAGTTCTGGAAGTAATCTGGATGCTCTTTCCACCCATGCAGACATACCTACAGTCGTGTCCATTCCCAGGCTGGCTAACTTTCTACCTGTGTACCTCTTGCCATATCCTACCTGAAGCTGGCTGCACCCTCTAATAATGCAATTAATCTCTAATTCATCAATTTACAGCATTTCTACATAGTGCCAAAAGTAGAAATGCTGTAAATTGATGAATTTGAATTCATACATTATGTGCTATGGCTGGGCTATTGAGATAGTTTATAGGTAATCAAGTGAATGTATATTGTGTGCTGTCAAAGGAGAAGTCAAACCATGGCTGTGAATCTTTGGCAATGGACATTGAGTAGAATGTATTGACTAGGTCTGTTACCACAAAGAAATCACCAGATGCAGCCTAAATTAATAACCTCAATAATGTTAGTAAATGACACCTTGATGCAAAGAACAAACACATTGAGTTGGTAGTAATATACAGTTAGGTGCCATTCTTGTTTGTCTGCCTTTTTCTGTGATCAGACAGGGTAATTAAAGGGACAGATGGTAGGAAGCACAACAACAGCCTTTAAAATATATGAAATGATGGGCCTTAGCCCGGCTGTATGTTGCCATAGCTTATATTGAGGCTTATTGATAATTTTAAGGGAAGACAGAAGCTCTATGATCTCCCTTTGAGCAAGTTCCACAGCAAGTGCCATGGATTTTGGCTTGTTTCAATTTAAGAGGTGGCCCTAAGGCAACCCCAATTGGCTCCTTACATATTTACAATGTGGCTAGTCTAGGCGAGGTACTCAGAAGCACCTAGCGTAATTGGCTATTGTACTATGTGAGGGTTGACCCAAAGGGGTGGGAATACTTTCCAGGCAGTATTTGCTGTCTGTTGGATTCAGTTAGTAAGCCATGAGCAGGCTAGAGGCATGCCATCCCCGTCCATCATAAAACAACCCTGCTTAATGCACCAGTTGTTTTAAAATATACCTGATATTTCTTTTAATCAGGTATGGAAAGATGATAGACATGGAAACAACAGCCTTTGAACTAAGAGTTTTTACTCAAAGTTCCCCAGGGAACGGGAGGCAGGGTGTATTACACAGGGCCACAGATGATCACTCACTCACAAGGAAAAGCAGAGAGAGAAAGAGGATGCTCCCACCAACCATATACCTCCTGTCAGATCCTTCCCTAGCTTCCCAAGCACCTCCTGTCTAGCTTCCCCTTAGTATGGATGCTCTGTAAACCCTTGCAACTTTTGCAAATTACTCACCTAAGCTAACTATACTCTCCATTTTTGCACTTCATGACATTTACTATCCCAGTTGGCTGCATTACTCATTAATGCACCTTCTCCCAAGTCTTACCTGAGGCTGGATGTTAACTCCACTTCTGAACTTGCTGACAGATCCTACCCCAAGGCTTACTGCAAATTTCATTTATCCACTTCCTACTATGTTCTCCTCTAGACTTGATGTATACTTCATCCATTACCTTTTGCCAAGTCTACCCCTAGACTGATGATTCCTCCACCCATTAGCATCCTGGGTGCCCTCTTACAGCCTTGCTACACTCTCCATCCATGTACTTCCTACTGAGTAATGTCATAAGCCAAATGCTTCCTCTAACCATTCACTTCCTGTCAGATCACATGCCAGGCATTGTGCTGGGAATTCAACAAGCCTAGGATGCCCCAGCCAATCCCCTGGCCTCCCAGGGCCTTCTCTGCTCAGTCAATGAGAACGTCTCTCCCCTTCTCCCTCAGCCAGCTGCTCCCACCAGGGCCAGTGCCCACATCTGTCACTATTGGAAACTGCTCCTCCGAAATCACTGATTTAAACACCCCCCACTGACCACGCCATTGACCCCCCAGCTCTATGGGAGAGCTCCCCCTGGATGTCTCACAGACCCCTCCTACTCAAGGTGACAGAAACTGAGAGGAGTCAGGAGCACTGTCATAGATTTAAACACTTTAATGGCATGGGCTGATGGTGGCAGCCTGGGCTCCCTCTCTATGGCAGTTTTGGGGGCTGGATGGGGCTCTTGATGAGGTCCTGCCGGGCTCTGAGACCCAGGAATCTCTACTTCTTCCTGGGGTGGGGCATCTCATCAACCTGAAAGTGGGTGTCATCCTCAAAGAGGAGTCTGAGCCGCTGGTTCTGGTCCATTGCCCTCTCCACGTGTTCGGGGGTGATGCGCACCCTGTGGTTGTTGTCGGCCTCCTTGCCCGCCAGCTCCAGGATGTTGGCCGTCAGGTACTCCAGAACTCCAGCGAGGAAAACAGGCGTGGCTGAGCTCAGGCGCTTGGCATAGTGACCCTCTCGCAGGTGGCGGTCCACGCGGCTAACTGGGAACTGCAGCTCTGCTCTTGTGGAGCGGGAGACGATCTGCCTCCTACGCCTATGGGAGCCTCGA
>CAUYRT010038833.1:0-10191 GCA_963574885.1 Lepilemur ruficaudatus
CTCTAAAAGACAAAGCCTACTAAAAATTGAATAAAAATATGCTGTTATTGTTCATTATGTGTAGCTTTATAGGTGTAGGCTGCTTTTTCTAACCTGTGTCATGATTTCCATGTCTTTAGCACCTTTAGCATTGATAGTATAATCACTGGAGTTTCTTTAGCATTTTACATTTGCCTAAGCAAATTGCTTTATTATTTTCCTCAGTTGAACTCCTGGCTTCAAGTGATCCTCCCGCCTCAGACTCCCAATGTCCTAGGATTACAGGCATGAGCCACCGCCCAGCTATTTTCCTCAGTTGAATCATATGTTGCTAGAAATTAAGTAACTTCTGTTCATAGTCAGCAAGATGTTTCTGACAAATTAATACTTAGGACCTAGGTGATGCATGAATTAATCACATAAGCCTCTCTTTCATCTCTTCTGGATAACTTGGCAATTTGTCTTGCCTTCATTTCCCACTTAGTTTTGGTTCCACTGAAAGCAGAGCCTGAGACAAGGATGTGGATACATATTTAGGAAGAGAGCTCTAGAAGCAGGTGACCCACTAGGGGCATTAACTTCACCCCTAGGGGCATTTACTGTCCCCTACCTCCAACTTACAGACTCCCTCCCTGAGGTAGAAAAGCAGAGATACTCTTATTGTTTTGAATAAAAAGAAAGAACAGTGATGAAGAGAAAAAGATGACTACTGGGAAGCACTATGCTGATCTTGTGTTTTTCCATGTTACTTGCCAGATCAAAATGCATAAAGTTGAAACAGTATGATTTTACAGCATTTATTCTCCCAGCCTGTTTGCATTTCTGCCTCTTTTAACAATTGCTTGGGATAGATGCTGTCTCTCTATCTCAAGTGTATCTACCCTATGTTCTCAAATTCACTCCAAACCCCCATCAGACCACAGAAAATTAATAGTTTGTCTATCTCATATAGACAAAGTCAGTTGTCACTAGTGAATCTGGTAAACATGCACTAATTTGTCAGAGGCTGTTCACTCCCGATCATATTTCTGCACATCATATTCTGCACCGTGGTCACTCCACCTAGGCGTTGCTATCCCAGGGGCCCTGCTAAAGCAGCCTGATAGCATCGGTCTTATTCTTACTGTATCCTAGATGTGTTAGGTGCTATAGGGAATAAAAAAGACATCCATGTGATAATGTCTGATTTCTAAGAGTTTAGATGCATGATTAGGAAAAACCCTACCCAAGGGGCAGTTTACAAAAATCAGCAACTCAAACTCGGGGAGAGAGAAGATGTGTGTGGACAAAATCTTTTGAAAGAGCCCCATGAGGAGGCCAGGTCTGTACAGTGCCTTGAAGAATGAGTTGAATCTGAATTGGGGAAGTTGTCACACTGTGGGCACATTCTTTTTGGAATCTGAGACTTTCAAGTAAACGACATTTTAAAAGTGGTCTTATTCCTCTTTGGTAACCAAACTGTCCAGTAAGTTAGTTGAAGCCTGTAGGTCTCAATGCTATGTTTGCCTAGTAAGAGGACAAGACATTTGGTAATGTTCTTGGACAGTGGTACCCAACCTTTTTAGCACCAGAGGCTGGTTTCATGGAAGACAATATTACCATAGCCAGGATAGAGCAGGGAGTGGGGAGGGGGATGGTTTCAGGATGATTCAAGTGCATTACATTTATTATGCAGTCAAATCTCTACGCTAATGATAATCTGTATTTGCAGTCACTCCCCAGCACCAGCATCACTGCCTTGGCTCCACCTCAGACCATCAGGCATTAGATTCTCATAGGAAGCACGCAACCTAGGTCCCTCACATGCTCAGTTTATAGTAGGGTTCCTGCTCTTGTGAGAATCTAATGCCTCCCACTGATCTGACAGTAGGCGGAGCTCAGGCTGTGATGCAAGGGATGGGGAGTGGCTGCAAATACAGATGAAGCTTCACTTGCTTGCCTTTTCCTACTGTGTGGCCTGGTTCCTAACAGGCCACAGATTGGTACTCGTCTGCAGCCTGGGACCACTATCTTTGGAGAAGCTTGGTGGGCTACTTGGGCATGGAGAACTCAGTTTCTGAATGCTTGGCAGCTCTGGATAGAAGCCCTAGATGCAGTGGGATCTCTAAAGGGGAAAATCTAGTGGCTCACTTGCTGGCGCAGCCAGATGTAGTACAGTCTATGTACTTTGATCCAAGCCATTGTGTCACGTGTGCTGGAACTTGCTGTCCCTGCCTGTTGGATGAGGCTGACCAACATTTGGGTGGATCTGCACCCTGTGGAGCCATGCCCCACCTTCCTAACCACTAGGAGAGAGCTGTAACTATTTGTTTTCTTTTGGGCTATGATGGATGGAGGTAAGGATCTAAGGGTAGCTGGGAGGGCAATAAACCTTCCTTTTGTTTATGAATCCATTGTGAGTCTATGCTGTTTGGAATCCCCCACTTGTCAGAGGGAAAACAGTTTACTTTCAGTTGCAGAGGCTTTGAATGACCTATGGTCACTTTTGGAAGGCATCGTGCTTGAGTTTCAGACCTTGGTTCAAATCCTAATGCTGCTACTAGGTGATACCATGAGTGATTCTCTTAAACTCTTTGAGTCTTTGTTTTCTTCTTTGTAAATGGTTGTTAATTATACCTTGTTGGGAGAGTAAATAGAATTACGATGTAAAGCACCTGGCATGGAGCTTCAGAAATATCACCTCTCTTCTAATATAGCTTGGTATGTCAATTGTGATAGCTCATGCTAAAGCCTTAACAATTCATTTTAAATTTAATGAAAAAATAGGATATTTATGCATTATTTAAAAAAAGAAACATCACGAGAAAAAAATCTTTAGATTTAGCTGAGAAATTTTGAAGGTGGAATTATAGTCTTATTTCCTAAATGCATTTGTTTTCAGTGACTATTTTATTCATTTTATATAGAAAAAATGTCATATAGAAGAGATAGTATTATATAAAGGCATCTGATGAAATGCAGCTAATTAAACACATAATTTGGTACAGACTGTGTACCCAACATATTTTGGCACATAAAATATTTACTGTGATAGACTGAAGCTGTTACTCTGAACTGGGTCTGAGTTGTTATTGAGACTGAGTGTTTTTAATCTAGCAAACGATAATGACTTCATCACTTCTGACTTTGTGTGTCTGATTTCAGCTGGGAATGAGATTTTATTGCTGTGCTTTCAGCTTTTGGTAAGAGTTCTTGATAGACTATCGCTGCTAAGATCCTGTTTTTGAAAAGAACATTAAATAGTTGTTAATTTATATTTATATTTAAAACTCCAAATTCATGCTATCCATAAGCTAGTCTCCTAATTATGGATTTTGCTCATATTTTCAGTTTTATATGAAAGCCACAAACTTGAACAGCACAAAAAGTAGATCAGCTTAAAGTTTCTTTTCCAAATGCTTTAAGTTTTGGTCTCTGTCTCTCCCTCCTTCCTGAGGCATTTTATTAGAAAAAAGTAAAGTTTTGGTCATGTTTTAAGTAGCTATATTTTGAAGGAAAAAACCCCATGTGTTTTAAGCAAGCACTGATTGGGTTTATTTCAGTTCCAAGTTTACTTATTCTAGTATTTAAGGGTACTTCTTAGTCCAAGGTCTGCCTAGATTTTAGGAGATGCGTTCTACTTTAGTTCAACTTTAGTATCCTTCACTAAGTCTTTGTGTGGTTTTGGAGATTCTGGGCTTTAGATTTGTGACCTCTCAAATTAGGGGCATGGAGTGAGAGTTTGGTAATTTTCTCTATAAATCAAGATTCTAGATAACTTCCAACTGTAACAGTCTCAGGTGATGTAGCACAGGGTTTTAGCACAGATTCTGGTGCATTAGTCTGGCGTGGGCGTGGTGCTGAGATTTTGCATTTTTAGCAGGCTCCTAGGTGATGCTGAATTTGTTGGTCTGAGAACCACACTTTGAATAGAAAGAGTTCAGTGCACAAATTTGAAAACTTGACTGCTTAGGTTTGAATTTCTATTCTACCATTTATTAGCTGTGTGATCTTGAGTAGCACATTTAGCTCCTCTTTGCCTCCATTTTGGCATCTGTCATGCTGGGAGTGATTAAAATGGCATTTAGCTCTTAGGGCTTATTTAAAGAATAACTGATATAATTCATGTAAAGTATTTAACACATGATAGCACAGTGATAGCTACTAATAAGAGTATATATTTTATCTGATGAAAATGCCTTCTAGAAAATTAGAAGGGGAGAGAAAGGAGCTCTATTCGTTTATTTTTGTTTGAGAAACATTTCACTGCAATTTGGTGACCAACTAACCGAGTTTGTATGGGACTGTCTTGGTTTAACTTTGAAAGTCTTGCATCTTGGGAAACCCTTCATTTCTGGACAAACAGGGACAATTGATCACCCAATGTTTTATATACTTCTTTTAAAATCTTCACAGTAATCTCTAGACATAGATTCCATTACCTGATTTTCACAGGTGGGTCAATGGGTCATGGCTAATAAGCGGTGAAGGCTGTGTTCAAATCTGCCTTTGAGTGACTTCAACATCCTTCTATGCTCCATTGCATCTGTTGTACATTCAAAGGTTGTTCCTGTATTCTTGGTTAGTCTTTCAAAATTTTTGTCAGAATGATACTTGATTTACAATACAATAAAGGAATAAAAGATCTTTCACCTCTATAAAGTTATTTTGTTAAACAATAAATATGTAAGTGGGAAATGCACTAGACACACCAGAATCACAAGTCTGCCCTGATCCAAGGTCTAAGGAGTGGTCACTCAACTCAAAGACTTGCTTTTTATAGACCACATGGAATGGACAATTGGGTTACAATGAGGCTTAGAAACAGAGTATCTAGATAACTCTGGGGGAGGGTGGAGGTTTGGGAAGGGGGAGGATAGGGAAAATCAGATTGTATTACCATTTTCTTCCTGTTTCTTTTCTTTCCAATCTCTGCCAAAATGACTAGACACATGCTCCTGAACTTTTCTTCATTTCTCTCTTTGTAAAAGATTAATTGGAGCAGACACACTTGAGCTTTGCCATGTAGTAATATCAGGTGATGCCGCACATAAGAAAGTCCTCAGATTATCCCATTACCTTGCCTTGATGACAGCCAAAGAATCACATCATCTGGAATCTTCCCTTATTCTCCATGAAACAAATGCTGTTAACTCCAGAAATACTTCTGCAAATATTTCCCACAGATTTTGCCTAGTTTTGCTATTAAGAAAGCTACTGCTCACTGCCAAAGGAATTTTTACAATGATTTTCAAACCAGAGTTTTTTCAGATGGATATAGCTATAGTGAACCCAGGCCCAGGCAGAAGTCACATTTTTATGTTCCCATAATGGATTTGGATATGACATTTAACACAAAAAGTTAAAACATTTTCCAATTCAATAAGGTAATGCATAAAAATTAAAAGATAAAAATGGATAATAAAAAATTAATTAATGCCAGTTATCTTAAAATCTGTAGAATGAACAAAATTTCAAAGAAAGGACCCTTTATTGTACTTATTTCTATATTATTTTAATATGCAATGGGTTTGAAATATGTAAGTCTGTGTTCAAACACCTGGTTTTCTTTTTTACAAATGTTTTTTATAGATGATAGGAATTGAAATAGAAATATTGTCCTTATTTTATGTTGTTGGGGAAAGATGATTGAGGAATTAATGAGATGTGGCTCATAAGATCATTATTTTATTGCACCACCCAATATTGCTATATTAAAGACAGAAACAGGAGTTTGTAGGGATTTGCCCTGAAGGAATATGTGAACTCATTAGCTCAACTATCAAGGTGAGAGCCTCACCTTGGGAGGGCTCTCAAAGCTCCGGTACTAATGTTTTCCAGGAGGCTTACTGGTTATCTCAGAATCTGTGAAGTCTTCCTGTTCTTGAAAGACAAGACAGGTAAATATCTGGCTCACAGAATGGGAGCTGGAGACAATGAGTGCCCTAGGCAGGAGGCGCACCCCTGTGGTTATGAACAATTTGTTTTGTAGAGATGGGCTTCTTTCTCTCTCCTGACTGTCTGCCTTAAGTCCATAATAACTAGATCAAAGAAATATAGAGCCACTATACCTCTTTGTTATTCCTCTGTTAATTGATAACTATGTCTTAAAACTTAGAAGTTAGTCTCTGAAAGACTTGTAACTGTTCATTCACCTAGATAGATTAGAATTTGTTAGAAGCCCTTTGAAAGGACTTTTGACCCTAACCCACTACCTGTTACACATAGCAACCAAAATTATCTGATATGTAAATCTATTACCCTAGCAACTGGTAATTGATATCTGTGATTATAAAAACCTATATGAATCTAACCATAATGTTGGACTACTTACAGAGATGTGGTTCAGACTCCTGAGTACCCCTGCTTTATCTGATCTCTTTACATAAACCTATAAAACTATACCTTAGTCTCTGTGTATTCTTTTATTCTCTATATTTCCTATCAATTTCTTATCCTCTGTAGTGACCACTATCTAAGGGACCTGGTTTCACGGGGAGAAGCAGCTGATTTCCTTGCAGCATTGTCCCCAGCATTATCTGTTATTTGATTTTTCTATAATTTTAATTAAAGATAAAACCTATGAGTAAATTATTTTTTGCCAATAGAGTACATAGTTCAATAAAAATCACTAAAATTATTGAAAAACTAAAGAATAATTAAAAAATGAGGAGAAAGTTTTGGACTTATTCTGTGTAAATGGTTCTCAAAGTGTGATCAATAGCATCAGCATTACTTGATAACTTGTTTTTTTTTTCTTTTTTTCTTCGTTTTTAATACTGTATCAATAGAAATACCAGGTTTAACATGCACAAAGCCAAAAAAACCAGTGATGCCAGATACTGAATTTCTATGGCACTGACCTTTGAACACCCCAGCAGGAGTAAACTGATGAATGCAGATACCATGCAGTGCAAGATAACTTGTTTAAAATACAGATTTTTGTGCCCCACCTATTGTATCAGAAACTCTGGAGATGAGGCCCAGCCATCTGTGCTTTCATAAGCTTTCCAGGTGATTCCAATGCATGCCGAAGTGTGAGAATCCCTGGTCTAGATCATCCAGAAGAGTATCTGATGGGTCATTTTGATGATGTACCTTTCGCATGGCTTGAGAATTAGAATTTAAATTGATAACTCTTAAATTAGATAACCTTTCTCTCTCTGTTTGCCTTTCAGAGAAGTGAAGACTATTGGACAGTGTGGTAAAGGAAAGAATTTAAGTTTTGAAGTGGGAAGATCTAGTTTTCAATTTGCAATTTTATATATGCAAGTCATTCAAGTACTTTGAGCCATAGTTTCTAATATATACAATGGAGATAATAATAACTTCTCCTCAACTTAGTCTCATAGACTTGTGATAAAATGCAGACATGCATGTGAGGGCAATTTTTAAATTATCTGGTATTATGCAAATGTTACTTTTCATATGCTCATTACTGCCAGTATGATTGTAATTCTCAAAACTTGCCCTTCTCACCTCCCCCCTTTACCCTGTTAAAATTTAATTACCTCTTGAAATTTAAGAAATTGGAGAGTTTTTAAATAAGAAAAGAAACTGGAGTTTTTGAAAATTATTTTATATATCAAATGATACATATGGATTTTTTTCTTTGTTTCATGAATAGTCTTTTAAGCCTTTAATCCACAGCGTAAAGTGAATCAATACCACACTTCAATGATACCATGGCAATAATAATGCATTTGGAATGTTAAGTGTCAAATTTCCCTCACATATTTCAAAAATTGTTTTACATTTTTCTGGCTTAACCTCTCTTGACACCAGTGAACTTAAGGCTTGTAATTGAAGGATAAGTGAGCAAAAAAGCAGTTCAAGTGATAATATATCCATTTCAATTCCTATTTTCTGGACGGAGACCTTTTATGCTAAGTTCATGTGAGAGTAAATTTTTATGACAAAATTATAACCCTCAGATAGATATTACTCAGGCAGGCTGGGATCTGTCCCGGTATAATGGATTTTGTGACAATGAAATGCAAGAGTCTCCCAAAAGCTTTGCCTAAGGAAATTTTGACAGTAGTCTATACGCTGCAGAAAATTTCAAGATGCTATTATGACTCATTATAGAAAAATGGCTTGGTATTTTAATCATAAAATACAATTGTGTTAAAAAGTAGAAAGAAATGTAAAGGCACAATCTTGGAATATTTTCTTGTATTTATATTAACCTCACTATTTAGAAAATGTTGCATTTTAATGTGGTTTTACACAATAAAACCCTCCAGTTTTGAAGGTCCCATGTATTTATTTCCCCTAATTTCAATTCCACCCGTAATTTTCTGTATTTCACCAGTTGAATGAAAAGAAGGCATCTTCTGTAGCCAGAGGTAATCTGAACTTCATATCATTCATTTTGAGTTTATTTTTCCTTAAGTGGTAGAATACTGCTACTTTTGCTCTTTCAATGTGTTAAAATTTTAGAGGGTAAAGTGTAAAATTGCCTCAAATTATAATAACACATACAGTTAAAAATATCACATCACTTATAAAGACCATAATATTATATTAATAACAAATAAATCGCAGAATTTAATCATTTTATAAAATTTGGGGATCTTTAATTTTCTTGTTATTGATCATTGGAACTGCTTTATACTTTCCAGTCATCTGATAGATAGTTTATATTTTTTCTGAAAATCATTACAAAACACAGGAGAAATCAGTGGTAACAAATAATAACAACAACAAAAAAAGAAGCAAATGACCATCATTACAAAACACAGGAGAAATCAGTGGTAACAAACAATAACAAACAAAAAAAAAGAAGCAAATGACCATACAAACAAAAATCCTCAGAGTTGAAATTCATTTTTACTTTCATGTGTCAAAATACTATTTCACATTTCATTTGGTTTTGTATTTAATTGGGTTTATTAAACTATTGGGGCCAATAACCCCCATATTGTAAGAATCTGATGAAAACTCTGCACGCAGGAAAATGTCCACATGCACATGCACACATCACTTTGCATTCCATCATAGCAGAGCCTGGTGAAGAGCCACACTTGAGAGTAGCAATTGCTCCAATTGCTTTGGTACTACCCAACACTTACCTCAAGCAGGAACCCCCTGAGCCAAGTCCCTTTAAGACAAGTATACTTTGTTCCCAACACACAAAAAAAGGAAATTAGTCGGTTGACTTGGTGAGCAGCTATTATCTCAAATCTGAACAGAAATCTCGGAGATAAGCGGGGCCGACAAAAAGGGTGATAGCTTGATTTTGCATAACACCACATCACCCTCCAAGGATTTCCATCTAGGACATGTCTGGAACTGTTCTACGAGCTGTTCCTGGCCTGTTGCATCATTTAGGATTAGGTTTGATTGGAAAGAATAATGATCCAAATCAATAGTAACTTAAATAAGGAGGACTTTCATTTCTTTTTCACATTTAAGTCCTAAGGTAGGTGGTCCAAGCCTCAGTTAGCATCTCTGCTTGGTGAAGTCTTAAGGGGCCCAACATCTATCCATTTGGAATGGTTAAAATAATTCAAATATTTTTTTGTGAGGATGAAGAGGCTAGGGGAGAGCACAAGAACAGAGAGAAATTGTGTGTTCTCAGTGACGTGTTCTTAGTTTCTTTGGGGATTACTTCTCTATTTTTTCATTTAAGAAAAATCAGACATAGATGTTTATGTTAATGACAAACAGAAATTCTTATCAATAAGCCTAAAGTTCACTTAGCCAATGAGCCCTTTTGTGGTCAGAGAAGTGTCCAATGTGTAGAATGTTGGGAGGGTACATTTGACATGACATTTAAAAATCAGTTTGCAAGGGCAATATACGTACCTTGACATTTGTACCCCCATAATATGCTGAAATAAAAAAAAATAAAAATCAGTTTGGAGTGATAATGTTTTCTGGGAACTTATTTATTAGCATTATAAAAATAATCAATAAGATGTTTCATTTTTTCATATAATAAAGATGTCTGTCTCAGATACTCGAACATTGCTATAAAATAACAATTTTTCAAAATATGAAACAATGGCTATTGAGTGAATTTAATAGTAAGAAAGTTAGAAAAGAAATGATGATTTGGAAGATTTTTGTTTGGTAGGAAATACCATCAAAAATATTGTTAAGCGATAGCACAGTTTGTAACTTGAGTACAAAGCCCTTTTACTGATAAATAAGAAATGACAAGGGAAGAATCACAGCACTGACTACTCAGACTTTCTGATAAATAAAGTGAAGTTTTAGTTTTTTAAC
>CAUYRT010038834.1:0-51330 GCA_963574885.1 Lepilemur ruficaudatus
TAGTCCCAGCTACTTGGGAGTCTGAGGCAGAAGGATTGCTTGAGCCCAGAAGTTTGAGGTTGCTGTGAGCTAGGCTGACGCCACGGCACTCACTCTAGCTTGGGCAACAGAGTGAGACTCTGTCTCAAAAAAAAAAAAAGATGAAGAAAGGAAGTTATAGAGAGGTTAGATGATTTATCTAAATTAAGAAATAGAATATAATTGCAAAAATGAGATTTGTTTTTAAAAGTCGGGCTCAGTGATTGTCAGCCAAATCATTTCACTTACATTTTCACCCAACAGCTCCAAATGTTGCCATCCTTCAGAATGCATGAGATAGATAGATAATCATGTAACATAATGCAAGTGTTTGTTTTTACCTCTGTCACATAAAATTTGTTGTGAATTTATCCTCTGTTTGAATCTAAAAGAGTTCAAAGTCAACTTTATTTTTCATGAGCAATATATATATCTATATATATGCTAAAATGCCCCCTAAATTAAAAAAGAAAATTGACCAGGCTTACTTTGCTCCCTCTCTTAACGGTCTCTTGTCCATAAATGAGCATTAATGAAGGTAGTGAGATGAGTGAACTCCCCACACCCGGAGAACACAGCAAGCTCCACACACAGAGAGAGCTTAGTGTACATGCTGCATAATAGTATCTCTGAAAAGTAGTGAATTCTGTATTCAAACAAAGGTCAGCGAATAAATCCAGAGTGTCTGAGTGTTTGATTTTTTTTCTTTTTAAAGATGAGCTGCTCTGGTGGTTGGAAGTTTTCATTTCCCAGCTCCAACACAGAGTAGTCACATATGCAAACATGAACATTTTGCCTGCAGTCTCAATATAGATTAATTATTTCTGGCTGCCAGGAACCACGAATTGGCTATGCTGTTTCTGTGATAAACCCCAACCCTCCCTCACTCAGAGACAAAAGAAACACACGCACAAAAAGGCTACCGCCTCAAACCACAGTTATTTCACCTTGAATAGACTTTCCAAATGAAGCCCTTTCATTTTTCTTTCTATATTAAAATAGTAAAAACCAAAAAGGAATTTCAAGTCTTGTTTTTCTTCATTAGCATATTGCAAACTGCTAATTAGAAAAGATTTCTTTTACTAAATGATTTAGTTCTTATGTCTGTTTTAACACTTGAAAGGTTACCGCTTCAGGAAAAGAGGAAAGAGGCTTAATTAAAGAATGAATTATTGAATATTCAGTTTTAATTGATGTTGCCCCATGCTATTATTTTGCATGTTTATAGATGTTTTATGTGATTCTGTTATCAGAATAACCAAAGAGCGGGACATTGACTACTGAGCCTAAAAAAGGGGAGGGCTTCTGCCTGATCACATTCAGCCATTTAAGTTCAAGAATCATCTGGAGCGTGGTTTCCATGACAACAAGTCACTAATTGCCAACATAAAATAAAGAAAAAATCAACCTTCCCTGAATTTGGCAGCTACGAGGATGATATCTAATTTTTTTTTTTTTAATAGTGAAATGGCACTTTTCCTTAGGGTATCCCTAAGTCATTTTCCTGAAACTAAGAAGCTACCCATTGTAGGGTTAATTTTAGTCTGGCAAAGGTGTCAGCTAAAAATTGTCCAGATCTGTCAGGCTTTGATTACCAACACCTAGATTCTGCTAGAGGTAAGGGGAGGTGGTTGCCATGAGAAGTGAAAGATATGAGAGCTGCTAATGCAGATGAATGAACCAAAGAATTGCTACCAAATTCTGGATCTGAACATCCTTTAGCCAAGGATAGGGGGAAAAAAATTGAGGGAGGAAATGGTGAGTTAAAACCTAAATCCACCACTTTCCATGGGGTTAGTCATCTGTGCTCACTAGTAAAGGTTTCTGGTTTCTCTGCCTGGCAGATTTTTAAAAAACAAACAAAAAAAAAGTGAACCCTTTGAGTCTTGGAAACCTGTTCAACCGACACAATGGCACCATTCAAAATTCACCAATTTATGAACTGCAGCATATCATTTGTAAAAATTGCTTCAGCCTGAGTTACCTTTCACGAGCTCCCTAAGTCTACTCACCGGGTCACTAGGAGTGAGCAAGAACATTTTGATAAATTCTGTTTCCATGACGATGAATTAACCAGTGAAAAAGGGGAGGTGTTGAAAGATCTGTATTCTGTAGAATACTCTCAAATGTTTGCCTGTTTTCATTTTTAGCCATTTAGTTCTCATGGCTCTGTTCCAGGACTCTTTAATTTGCCAGTAGCTGTTTTTCCTACACAGATTACAGGAGTAATTCATCAGTGAATGTTTCACTCGGTGGTCCCATCTAATGTAAGGAAACATAAAAATGAATTTTTCCAATTACACCGTTTTGTTTGTTTAGAAAGAATGTAGTAAGCTTTCTTCCTTTCTTTTTTCACAATCTAGCTTTAGTGTTCTTATTCTCCCTTATTTATTGACCAATACCTTACACAGACTACAACTGCAATTTGTAAGATGTTGGGATCTGCTTTAAAATACCAATAAATCCCCAAAAGGCAATGATTTTTGAATTTAGTGGACTGAAAACCCAGAGGGGGACGTAAAGAGAAAAAGAACATTAAAACATGTAGGCCTAGTACATGTTACAATGAAACAAAGTGTTTGGGAAAAAAAATTAAGAAAGCAATAGAGCCTTTCCTTCACTAAATTACTTTAAATTGGCTTATTTATATATAATGTGATCTGTTTATGTCATTTCAGCATTTATCTACTTCCTGAATTTAATGATAAAACTGCTCTTTCCCTGAGGAGCAAAAAAGGAAGAAAAAAGTAATTCTTATAGTTTTGTATTCTAAATGATGAAAATAGCAAGAACGTATCTATTTGTACCAGGAAAAATTGGATATGCAACTATTTTTTTCTGAGGTATGAAGTAAGAATAATTTTCCCTCAAAGTGTGTATTTCCAATCTACCTTTGGTTTGTATCTCAATAAGTAACTAATTTAGTTCATTTTAAAGACTAAGTTCAAATAATTGGACTTTTCCCATTTCTTTTTTTCACCTAAAATCGGCCAAATAACCAGTTTTCAATTTCCAGTTGTTTATTCTACCACCGTGTAGCCATTTTCATTCTTTCTGAAATTCGTTCATCCTTTGTTTAAAGCAGGAAGAAATTTTACTGGGAGATGTTTTGGACCATCAACAATTAACAGATTAATCAGGTGTTATCCTCATCTAAGACTGAAAATGCAAAGACCTATGAGATTTACAGGAAGTAAAGAAGGAAGCTACTAACACTTATTATGCAAAGTTCTGCCAATTAGAGCTACTTTTAAAAAATTTTAATAAATAGTAATGCAATGACATATTTTTCTGTTAAGAACAGATCTTCAGGGTAATGTTTGCTCTGAGAGTTTAATTTCCCCACCAAGAACAGAGAGAACTTTCACATTGAAAAGAATAGGACAAGATTTTTCTCCCTCTTCAACACATACACACACAAATATTATTAATATTAGTGGATTTCAGAGAATGTACATGATTGAAAATCAAAGTAATTGTTTTAATGAATAAACTCTAGCTGTTTTGCAGCAGACATCTATAAACCATTAGAAAAGACCACAATGCAAATCTAAAATCAGTGTATTAGTAGCTCTGAATTTGTTCATCTTGATTCAGAATAGTGAGGGACAGGGTCAGTTGACTGGCTGTGGACAAGGGGAAGGCTAATGACTTCTTCTGTTCACCTGACATATGCAATTCCTTCTGCCTCTTATGGGTAATGTGCATGAGTTCTGCTAACAGCACCATGCCTCCCTTCCTAGACCTCTGGCCATAATGCAGGTAGCTGGCATTCCGTTCACATTGATGTTAATAGTGTGAGATCTCTCTGCCAGCTGTTCTCTGGAAAATAGAGATGGCATGGCCCATCCCAAGGTGACCCACAGTTGGCACCAGCAAGTACAGGAATCAGCTTGTTAATGTTAATGTCTCCAGTGAGATATGGATAAACAGTAGCTCTCTCAGTCCTATGGATTGAAAGTGTCACAAAAATACCGTCATGCTCAGGTACTAATCATTAAAAATGAGTACAAATGAGAGGAATAGTGGCTTGTTGATCGACCTGAGTCAAGTTTGACATCCTTATGACACTATTTATAACTGTATAATGTCTTTTGGCCCTTATTGAGGGAGATTATTGACAGAGAAAATAATGGAACTTCTTGAGTTTTTGGTTAGAGCTGGTCAACAACAAAACATCCTTAAAGTTCCAACAATTTTATTTCACCATGCACGTTAAATGATGTACTCCACGACTATTGCATATGTCACAGAACATCTATTGCTTAAAATTCTTTTTAACACGGACAGGACATTTTATAAATATTCAAGAAAATGACATTTTAAAAGTAGTGTTACCTTATGTATGTACATGATACATATACAATTACATAACATATATCATAAATATCATATTTAAACAACTGAAAAGGGATATTGAATCTATGTTCACATAACTCTATAAGCACTAATAAGGAGACGCGTATTTATGCATCTAAAGAACAGGTGTCTTCTAATATTTGCAATCTGTTCCTAAGAAGTTATGTGTAATACTTTTTTTAATCATATGGTATTTTAATTCACTGAGACCTCATTGCTTAAATAAATTTTTCAATGATCCTTTTAGTAAAGCCAGAAATACTTCTGTAATATGAAAAGCTATCCTCTCTATATCTGTTTTGTAACTCTATTTTTTATACCTATTTTTTAACTCTATTTTTTATACCTAAAATGGTGTGTTTACTATAAAAATTTTTAAAGCTCATACTTGCATTTGTTGTTGGAATTTTTCCTCCCACTCTTACCCCAGAGGTAATACTGAGAAGTATGGCTTCAAGGGCAGCCTGTTTTGTAGCCAAGAGGTTTGATCAAGAATGGTGAATCCAACATCCTGCTTTCTTTCACAGAGTCTAATTCCACTGGCCACATACTTCTCCCTATTGCACGCAAGGTTTATACCAACATCTAGTTTGATAAGCCAGGATTTCTACCACAAGCAAAGAAAACATCTCATACGTTACAGAGGGTGGTTAGATAAATAAAAGTAATACTGTTCTATTTAATTTATGAGCCAGGGCTAACCCTCATCTGTAAATTACATAAAATTTTAACTGCACTGGGAGATCATTATTTTAAAAAGCCCTTTTAGTGAAGTAGATTGCTACCAATTCAGTGAGATAGCTGTCATAGTCATTCATTCAACAAACATTTATGAAGTATTTGCTATGTCTTTGCCCCAAAAACTTGTCTGTGTGTATGCAGAAGAAATATAGGTGTAGAGAATCTAATGATTATAAAGCAATATGGAAAGGTAATGATAGAAAGACACCTGGAATAGTAGTATTGGAGGATTGTAGGAAGGAGTTACTGGGGAGAGAATATGTTAATGTTTACCAAAAACTCTCTGAATGAAATAATTAGGAAAAAGTCATTCCCTATAAATGGGGCACCTGGGCAAAGCCAGCAAAGTGAAAATCTATTAGGTATAGAGAATCACAAGCAGGTTGGTGTTGTTTGAGTGCTCGATGTAAGCAAGACAGGTAGTAGGGACAAAGTAACAGAGAGTAAAGCAGGTGGCACTTCAAGAAATGTCAGATACTCATTGTTAACAACTTGGATGTTCTCCTGTCTTGATCTTTTGGGTGGTGAGGGCATCAGTCCTGATGAGAGATAATAACAATGACAGTAAATATGCAGAGAAAAGATGCATGGAATGTATGCTAGGCAGCAACCAGAACCTGCTGATGGATTGGGTATGGAAAGATGAGAGATAGCAAAATTCTATATGATGTCCAAGTTCTAGCTTAAGCCACTAGGTGGGTGGTGGTGCCACCCATTGAGGAAAAGAAGACAATTTAGGGGGAGTGTGTTGAAACAGAAGTGACTGTGGAACATTCCTGTCGAGAGGCTCACTTGGCAATTGAATAAATGAGTCTGAAGCCCAGAGCACGGCTTTAAATTAAAGACACAGACTTGGAATCCATTGGTAAATGATGGCATCTGAAACCATGAGACCGGATAACATTGCTCAAAGAATATAGACAGCGAGATGAGCTGTGGAATGAGGACCCAACTCTGGGGCACAATTATTTAAGAGATTGCCAGAAGAAAAGTGGAAACAGTAAGGAGTTGATCAGAGATAGGAGGAGAACCCATAAGATATTAATATTAGGGAAGCCACAAAAGTGAAAAATGCAGCAGAGATGTTCAGTAAGATAAAGAAGGAAGAATACACCTAATCTCCCTGTCTGCCTCCTTGTACTTGAGTACAAATCTACATCGTTAGAAACAGAGCTTGTGCGATAATGCATATGTTAAATAGCTCAACTCAGCCATTCAACAATGTATACATATTTCAAAACATGTACACTGTAAATATATATAATTTTTATTTGTCTATTAAAAATAAATCTTAAAAAATAGAATTTAGAAGCCTAAGATCAAGAAAAGTCTAGGAAAGGCCACAGTTACCATACTCACATGTTATTTAGGAGCTATACTCCTAATTGTTTGTTTTTTAAAGACAGGGTCTCACTACTTTGCCCAGGCTGATCTTGAACTCCTGGGCTTAAGCAATCCTCTGATCCTCCTACCTCCACCTTCCATGTACCTGGGATTACATACATGCTTCACTGTGCTGGCTAACTGTCCTTAATTTTTAAGCAGGAAAAGGTCTATCAGTGTATTTTGTTTGTTTTTTCTCTACCTTGTCCTCAAAACACTAAAAATTCCTTAGATGATACTTCTTGAATTTGTTCTTCTCAATTAAGCTTATAATAAATTTTAAGCAAAAGTCAGTTCAATATTATTCTCAATGACAAGTACCAGAGGTACAAATTGTATCTGTTACCAGTTAAGGGTTGAAACTTTTGCTTTAATGTCAAGCTGAGAGTGTAATTGACACCTTGTGAGAGTTGGGGAGACTCACTCACCAGTTTGGTCCTAATAGGAAGGTATACCACTCTTCAATGAAAAAGAGAAGAACAGCAATACGTTGTAAAGAGGAAGAAAATAAACTATAATGATAGAATAGGCTCCCGAGTTAGGGGATAGAAGAAATGCAATAGAATGTTGACTTCTTAGCATTTTGCATAGTAGCAACCCATCAACTAGAGACATTACAGAGGACAATCTAAATTCAGTTTAATACAACCAACACATCATCAAAGCTTTGTTAACAACAAAGCAGAGTAAGATGCTAGCCATAGCTCATTCCTCACCAGCTGTGTGTCTTAAGGTAAATATGTAATATTCTTAAGTTCTACTTTCCTCATTTATATAAATAGGATAACATTATTATCTACCCTACAAACTTGTTGTGAAAATTAAATGAGATAACATATACAAAGCGTTGGTCTAATAGAGTGGCTCTCAACGAGGGGTGGTTTTCCCCTGGGGAGCATCTGGCAATATTTGGAGACATTTTTGGTTATCATAGCTTAGAGGGGTAGGTGTTATTGGCATCTAATGGACCAGGGATGCTTCCAAACATGCTACACACACAGTACAGCATTCCACAATAAAGAATTATCTCACCCAAAATGTCGATAGTGCCGAGGATGAGAAACCTTGGTTTAGTAGTCATACACACGTTATAATAACTATCATTTTCTGAGCAATCACACGGTTTAAGTGCTTAGCATCTACTCCTCACCAAAATCACATGATATTGGTGCTACTGTTATACCCAGTTTACAGATTCATAAATTGACACACACAAAAAAGAATTTAATGTATACAATGCCACACAACCAGTAGTAGTAGAACCAGGATTTCATAAATGCTAACTATTACATCTCATGGAAAATTATTCAGATATCTTCAAATGTCCAACTCTTGGCATCAGAATAACGAAAGTTTGGTTTTTCAACTTTCCTCCAAATATTGACAAAACCCAGGCAAAACTGATAATGTGTGTTTTGATTTCCATATTCAAGTTTTTTCTTAAATACGGACAAAATGAAAATGGAATAATGGTTAAAAGAGGAGAAAATTTAGCAGTTCTTAGGAGCATAATAAAAAGACAATTGCCAAATCTACTTTTACAGAAATCTTTTCAGTGTTAAAAATCAGTAAAACCTGACTTCAATAACTGACATTAGGTCTTCTGTAATGCCGAAGTCAATAGCTCCTCTTGTAACGGTGTTATGGTTTAAGTACCGCTTCAGGCCTATGCTAAACTTGAACATGGGATCAAAGAGATAGAAGTCACCTGACTATATCACTTGCACTTTATAGTCTGAAATTCTTAGAATCTGTACATGTATCCAATTGTCAGTGATGTGTCATTGATTGTTTTTAACAATCTTTTTTTTATCGATGTGTTTTGGAAGGTGTTTTTCTCCTCTTTAAATCTTCCTTCAGGGAGGTTGAAGCATGAGCTGGTGAGTATGTATGTGTATGGACCTTAAAAAAATCCTAGAAAGGCAACAAATGCTGAAATGTGACATTTGTATACATACAAATATTCTGACAATCTTAATGTGCATAGAAGTGTTACCGTCCTGAATTTCCAAATTAATTAGATCTTGAGTGAAGACAGTACAGTGTAAAAAGGAAAGCAATATGGAATAGTGGCAAAAGGTATAACATTTATTGTCGGATCACTATTTGAATCCAGACTGTACCATTTACTAATTATGTGACCTTGACAAAGTGACTTGACTATTCGGAGTCTCAGTTACCTTTTCTATAAAACAAGTAAAATCAGATTGATCCCAGAAGGGTCTCCAAAAATTAAAAAAATATATATTTCTATTTTATATTATCTTATGCCAGGCACTGTTCTACACAGCAAGGACACCATAGAGAACTACCCACATGCACCTTATAACAAAAATATTAAAGTGAAATATAATCTGAGATAGCCATATTTGTTCCAAAGAAAATAATTCTAGATAAGCTACTAGTGATCAGCCAAGAGTAGGGGCTGGTAAGTCTTCTTAGGAGGTGTCCTTTGAGTAGAGACATTAAGGATCCGAGGCAGTGACCCATGTGAATATTTGGGGAAGAGCATTTTAAGCAGAGGGAAGAGCAAATGAGAGACGTCCAGGCTGAAAATATTCTGGCAGATTTGAGAAAAAGCAAGGAGATCAGTGAGGCTAGTTCTCAGTGACTTATAAGTTGAATTAAAAAGGTAGGCCTCCATTAACTCATGCAGGAATTTATATGCCATAGTGGGATTTTGGATTTTATTCTAACTCTGATGAATGGCATTGGACACTTCTGAGTATGGGAGCATCCTGATCCAATTGTGTTTTGAAAGGATCACTTCAGCTCCTACGTGGATAACAGATGCTAGGGAACCAGGAGTGGATAAAGGATGACCAGGAAAAGGCAATTCCAGGAGGGCAGACAAGAGATGGTGGTGGCTTAAAATAGGAAGATGGCACTTGGAAGTAGCTAACAGTGGTTAGAGTCGTGATGAATTTGAAAGTAGACCCAACATAACTTCTGATAGATTGTGAGTTATGAGAAAGAATATAAAAATGATTCCAAAGTTTTAGGTCTGAGTAACTGCAAAAATGGAGGTGCCATTTACTGAAATAGGAAAGACTAAATGAGGAAAGGTAAAAAGAAAAGGAACAATAAAGAGTTATTTAGAGAGCTATATTGAGTAGACTATTGAATATATCAGTATGGATTCAGGAAAGCAGTCAACAATGGATCTTAAAATGTGGTCATTATTAGGGAATAAAAATATATTTAAGCTAAGAGGTCTGAGTGAGATCCCTGTAAGAGTATTAAAATAGAAAACAAACGAGGTCCAGGGTCTGAGCTCTGGGAGTCTCCAACATTTAGAAATCAAGAAGATGAGGACGATGCAGGAAAATCATGGGAGGGGAGTGTCCTAGAGCCAAGTGAAGTGCTTCAAGAATGTGGGGGTGACCTACTATTGTCCTTATGTTACAGAGGAGTTGTGTGAGGTGGGGGCAGCATTGACCACTGGCATTGGCAACACAGAAGCTATTAGTGACCCTGAGAAGAAAAGATCCAGTGGAGTGTTTTCAAGAGAGAATGACAGAAGTAGAAACAAGGATGGAAAAGGTAATTAACATATTTTTGTGAAAATTAAATAAGAAAACCTATGTAAAGCCTTTAACCCAATGCCCGGCCATTGTAAAGTACCAATAAATAGTTGTCATCAGTACTTTTATCATTTTTATGTCATCATCCCCTACTCAAATATTACTCATATTTTATATTAAAATTTATCACAGCCAGACCAAAAGAAATAATTGTATATGTGTGTATGCATATATACGTATACTGTTTATTGGATACTTTTATCAAAAAGATTTATGTATAATTATTTCATTTTATTCTCACAACATTCTGTGGAGAAACAATATAGCTGAGATTTTCCTTGTTTTACAGCTGCCAAGGCTTAGGTTTGCAGTTTATGACGTGCCCAAAGTCATATCTAAAGCCAAAAATGAAACCAAGATCTAATGATACCTAACTCTTTTTCAGCAACTAAGAATAGAAGGTCAGTTATCCCAACAAAGAAAAAAAATCAAATGATATCAATGAGAATTAGATGATGTAAATATCTGACTGAAGAATGAACACCCAAAAGATATTTTTAATTCATAAATCATTTACACATGCACCGTTAACCATCTTGTACAATTTGTTCTTCATAGACATGTGCATTGAAAAAATGTTCTGCCTTAAAAATGGGTTAAAATGTTTTATTCATAAAGAACATATATATAAAGAAAGATTTAAAAAGATAAAACCTTTCCTTAAGCATATATTTAATCAATCAAGAAATATTTTATGGCCGGGCGCGGTGGCTCACGCCTGTAATCCTAGCACTCTGGGAGGCCAAGGTGGGAGGATTGCTCAAGGTCAGGAGTTCGAAACCAGCATGAGCAAGAGCAAAACCCCATCTCTACTAAAAATAGAAAGAAATTAATTGGACAACTAAAAATATATAGAAAAAATTAGCCAGGCAGGGTGGCAAATGCCTGTAGTCCCAGCTACTTGGGAGGCTGAGGCAGAAGGATTGCTTGAGCCCAGGAGTTTGAGGTTGCTGTGAGCTAGGCTGGCGCCATGGCACTCACTCTAGCCTGGACAACAGAGTGAGACTCTGTCTCAAAAAAAAAAAGAAAGAAATAGTTTATTGTGCAAATACCCATGCCATGTACGAGTTAGGTACTGTGGATACAAGAGGAAATAAAATGATCATGACTCTTGCTCCCTTGGCATCTATAGTCTAATGAGACACATACTAATCAAACTTGCAAATACCAACTTGTTAATTTATAAGTGCCTGGAGAAAAGAAACAGAGAACTATGAGAGAGAAAAACAGGAACAAATAGAGCACAGCGGCATATGCCTATAGTCCCAGGTACTTGGGAGACTGAAGTGGGAGGATTGCTTGAGCCCAGGAGTTCAAGGCTGTAGAGTCCCATGATTACGCCTGTGAATAGCCACTGCACTCCAGCCTGGGCAACATAGTGAGACCACATCTCTACAAAAAAGTTAAAAAAAGAAAACAATAGGAATGCATAACCCAGGGTCACTGTGACTGATATGCTGACACATATGAAAGAGATAAGAAAATATCTGGATCTTTTAAAAAAATTTTACTTTTTAATTTTTAAATTTTTAATTATTATGAGTACATAATCACTGCATATGTTTATATGGTACATGTGATGTTTTGGTACAGCCATATGCTGTATAATAATCAAATCTGGGTATTTGAAATATCTATCACCTGAAGCATTTATCATTTTTTGTGTTACAAGCATTCCAATCCCACTCTTATTGTTAACTATAGTCATTTTGTTTTAATGTCAAATATTGTTCGTTCTAACTATCTAACTAAATTTTTGCACCCATTAATGATCCCGACTTTATCCTCCCCTCCCCGCTACCCCTCTCAGCCTCTGGTAACCATCATTCTACTCCCTGTCTCCATGAGATCAATTGTTTTAATATTAAATATATTTAGCTCCCAAATATGACTGGGAACATGAGAGATTTGTCTTTTTGTGCTTGGCTTATTTCACTTAACATAATGTTCCTTTCCACAAACCACATACAATCTTTTCCAGGAGCTTGGAATGAAGAGAGATTCTCAAAAGAGGCATAAATTCAATAAGGTACTTTAGTAACATGTGAAAGGGGAATCCAGTTGATTTTCTTTTAAGTAATTCATCTTTCTTGTTTCCAGGTTTGTAAAAAAAAGGAGCAATGTACTTCCTTTTCCTTGTAAGAGACTGCAGAAGTCAAGGTGAAATATTAAAAGAAATAAGCATTAAACAATTCTGAAATGTTTCTAAGATGTGTTAGCTGCTCCCAAGACCCCAAGTAATCAATATGGAACCCTACATACTCCTCCCACAGGGCCAGTCACCCATTCACAGGAGACTAGAGTTCCTTTGGGGCTATAATCAATCCAAGTGCTTGGTACCGTCTGAGAAGCATACACTTCCCCATTAATGAGAGAATGGCTAGGGTGAATTCTGTGGCTATCTTCAAATCGGCTACTTCACATATTAGCCATTTTGTTAGTGACCAAATTAAGCCTTCTTTTTTACCCAAGTCCTCTGACCCCAAAACTCTTTGCTACTTGTTCTTAACAACCCAGGCCCCACTGTACCCACCCTCCCAAACCTTTCAACTGTGTTCTTTGGAACCCAAATCTGATTAATCCTTACATCTTCAAATTCTTCCTATATAATTCATTTTCTGCCTCAGAAAATAGAAGCTCTGCTATAAGAAACAATGGTGATATAGCACCTCTTGTATTTTCCTGGATAGAGCTGGAACCCATTCTACTAAGCAAAGTGTCCCAAGTGGAAAAACAAGCACCACATGTACTCACCAGCAAATTGGTTTCACTGATCAACACCTAAGTGGACATATAGGAATAACATTTATCTGGGGTCGAGCAGATGGGAGGGAGGAGGAGGGGATGGGTGTATACATACGTAATGAGTGCTATGAGCACCATCTGGGGGACAGGCATGCTTGAAGCTCTGACTCGGAGGTGGGGGGGGCAAGGCAACATATGTAACCTAAACATTTGTACCCCCATAATATGCTGAAATAAAAAAAAAAGAAAAATAGAGAGAAAATAATGTGAGGTCTATGAACTATTAGGTTATTAAATATGAAATGCCTGATTTTATATCAACACAGTTTTGCTATTTTAAGGGTAGCTTGTTTATGCCAGCAGCAAAGAAGCCTGGAAAGTGAGTGGCAATGAAATTGCAAAAGGCGTTTTCCACAGCTTGTTGAGAATTGAATATTTTTCCTTGAAAGAAGTGGTCCAAAGCCTGGAAGAAGTGATAATTAGTTGATGAAAGGTCTGGTGAATATGGTGTATGACAGAGAGTTTCCAAGTCCAGCCTCTGTAGTTTGAGTAGCATTGTTTTTTGCAACATGTAGTCTTGCAAAAGAAGTATCCTATCTCTATTGACCAATCTCAGCTGCTTAGTCACAAGCATCCTCATTATTTCATCCAACTGGTTGCAGTACACATCTGCTGTAATTAATTGAGCAGGTTTCATGAAGGTGTAGTGGATAATACCAGCACTGAACCACCAAACAGACACCATTAGCTTTTTTTTGATGACTATTCGGTTTTGGACTATGTTCTGACAATTTATCCTTATCCAACCATTGTGCCGAATGCTTGTGACAGTCAAAAAGAATCCATTTTTCATCACGTGTAGAAATCGTTCGCCATTATGTTCATATGGTGTAAAAATGGTTCACCTTTATGTCGTGACAGCAAAAAAAGGTAAGCTTCCAGATGATTTCTCTTCTGATGCTCATTTAATTCATGTGAACCCATCTATCCAGCTTCTTTACCTTGCTGATGTGTTTCAAATGGTCCAATGTTGTTGGAATAGTGACATCAAACTTTGCTGCTAATTCACACATAGGTTGAGATAGATGATTCACTTCTACTACAGCTTTCAGTTCATCCTATTCACCTTGGTCTCAGGGCAACTACGTGGCTCACATTGAAGATGAAAATCACCAGAATGAAACTTCTCAAACCATCAACATACTGTATGTTCATTAGCCACATCCTTCCCAAACACATCATTGATATTTTGAGCTATCTGTGCTGCATTGCATCCATGACAGAATTCATATTAGAAAATAACATGATTAATAAAATGTGGTATATGTATACCATGGAGTACTATTCAGCTATAAGAAACAGTGGTGATCTAGCACCTCTTGTATTTTCCTGGATAGAGCTGAAACCCATTCCACTAAGTGAAGTATACCGAGAATGGAAAAATAAGCGCCACATGTACTTAACAACAAATTGGTTTCACTGATCAACACCTAAGTGGACATATAGGAATAACATTTATTGGGCGTCAGGCAGATGGGAGGAGGCAGGAGGGAATGGTTATATACATACATAATGAGTGCGATACACATCATCTGGGGGATGGACAAGCTTGAAGCTCTGACTCCGAAGGGGAGGGAGAGGGGATAGAAACACACATAACCTAAACATTTGTACCCCCATAATATGCTGAAATTAAAAAAAAAAGGAAAATAGCATGATTATTTTACTTTTCCATGGTTTCACAAAAATTGCTCTAAAAAAAATGAAACATAATCACAAGCCAAAACATGTTTGAAAGATTAAGGATGTACCTTGACAATAAAAATAAAATAAGAAATGTCAAAGTGAAATGTCAGAAATATCAACTGTCAAACTTAGTACTTAAGAAAATCGGACATTTCATACTTAATGACCTAATATATTTCAAAAAGTCAGTAAAATGCTTTAAAAAATTATTTTTAAGTTTTCTTCCTGTTATTTGACATTTTTTTTAACCAGTCAGCTTTATTTTCAAAACAAAGAAATAAAGGCTTACTTCTCTTAAAAAAAAAAAAAGAATGTCAATATTTAACATGTTACTCAATATGCTTATCAGGCACCAGAAATGGGCTTTGTTTGAAATAAAATAAGCACAGAAGGGGTTGAACTCCACTTTCAACACAAAGCTATCAACAGTATCAGTTTTGAAGAAGGCATTCCTCAAAGGACCTGAAAGTTTCCCCAACCAAGAAAAATTCTGCCCTTGGGCTGTCTCAGTTTTGCAATTACAAGCCTAAGACCTGAAAAGAGTATTCTGGACACTGATCATTTGCTGGCATCAGTCCTTGTTGATGGATGATGCCATTAGATCCAATGACATATGTCTTTGTAAACTAAAAATTGTTAATGTAGTACAAGAATATCATCTCACACCAAATGGTCTATACTGTTTAATGTATATGATCAAGTAGCATGCAATCATCGTCACGTCAAAACCGTATTATAGGCCGGGTGCAGTGGCTCATGCTTGTAATCCCAGCACTTTGAGAGGCCAGTACAGGAGAATCACTTGATCCCAGGTATTCAAGATCAGCCTGGGCAACATAGCAAGACTCCATCTATATAAAAAAGTGCAACTATTAACTTGGCACAATGGCACACACCTGTAATCCCAGCTACCCAGGAAGCTGAGGCAGGAGGATGGCTTCAGCTCAGAAGTTCAAGGCTTCAGTGAGATATGATTGCACCCCTGCACTCCAGCCTGGGTGACAAAGTGAGACTTTGTCTCTGGAATAAAAACTAAACAAACCATATTACGATGTCTAGAATAGTTTTCTATTGACAAAATTTAAATAAAATGTTTCTGCTTTGTCATTAAAAAGACAAACAATTGTTTAAGTTATGCATAGATTAAGCTGTAAGAATTCTCAAAGGTTATAGGGATTCTCCTATATGCTTTGGTTTTGCTTTTAGTTTTGAAATGGGACACAGAAGCCACAATCATTTGTATGCTGAAAGGTTGGTATGAATGGAAGCAGGAAGCCAACATATAAAAAAGTTTATCTTGAATTTGTGGACTTTTTAAAATGAGAACACTTGAATTGGAAAGATTAAAACATTACCAAAAGTTTGTCAAACCAGAAATCAAGACAAATCTTTGATCCCTTAGCGTCTCTCACTCTTGACCCCTTATCTATTCATTTTCCAACACCTATGGGTTAAACCTCCTAAATATCTCTCAAATCCTTCAAGAAAGGAGCAAAGCAAGATAGCTGAATAGAAACCTCCAGCAATTGCACCCCTGCACAAACACCAAATTAAACAACTATCCATGCAAGCAAGCACCTTCAGAAGAACCAAAAATCAGGTAAGTGATCACTACCTGATTTTAACATTATATCAAGGAAAGAGGCATGGAAGAGGGCAGAAAAGACTTTGCATTGCCTATGCCACCTCTCTCTCATCCCACATCAGGCCACAAAGACTGCAGTATTTGGGTAATTCCTCTGACTGTGCTGGCTTGGAGCCAGCAGACTTGGGGTGCACATGACCCAGTGAGACACCAGTGGTTGTGGCCAAGCCAGTGCCTATATCACCCCTCCCCCAACTTCAGGCAGTGTGGCTTAGGGAGTCTTCTTCCACTTAGAGAAAGGAAAGGGAAGGGTTCAAAGGACTTTATTTTGTGACTTGAGTACCAGCTCAGCCACAGTAAAGTAAAATACCAGGCAGACTCCTGAAGCACTTGAGTCTAGGCCTTAGTTCCTGGAAGGCCTCCGGACCCACCCTAGGCCAGAAGGAAATGTGCTGCCCTGAAGGGAAGGACTCACTGCAGGATTCACTACCTACTGACTAAAGAGCCCTTGGTCTTTGAAAGATATCAGCAGTAGCCAGGTAATAGTCACCATGGGCTCGGGGGGAGGCTGGGCTGTGACCTGGTGCTGGTGGCCATGAGGGAGTCACTCCTCCCCCAACTTTGGCAGCCCAGCACACTGAGGGAAGAGAGTGAGAAACTTTGCCTGGTAATCCAGGGAATTCTCCTGTGTCTTACCCAAGTTGACTAAGGTGATACCACTAGGAATCTGTAAGAAACACAGCATAGCTGGGCTTGGGACACCCCCAGTGCTATTATGGCTGCAGTGGACAAGAACTTAGATCACAGTACTCAATTCCCTCTGAATATATTGAAACCCTTAAGAAGGGTTAAACCTCTTAAGAAGGATGAGTTCAACCAAGTCTAGACTACAAAGTTTAAAATAAATACCTAACTCTTCAATGTCCAGACATTGATGAACATCCATAAGCATCAAGAAAATCCAGGAAAACACGACCTCACCAAATGAACTATTAATAAATAAGGTACCAGTGATCAATACTAGAACAATGGACATATGTGACATTTCAGACAAAAAACTCAAAATAGCTCTCCTGAAGAAGATGAAGGAACTTCAAGATAACACAGAGAAGAAATTCAGAAACCTCTCAGAGAAATTTAACAATGAGATTGAAATAATTTAAAAAATCAAGTAGAAATTCTGGAGCTTAAGAATTCAGTTGACAAATTAAGAAATGAATCAGAGTCTCTCAACAGCAGAACTGTCCAAGCAGAAGAAAGAATTAGTGAGCTTGAAAATAGACTATTTGAAAATACAGAGTCAGAAGAGAAAAAAGAGAAAAGAATAAAAAAGAATGAAAGCCTACAAGATCTAGAAAATAGCCTCAAAAGAGCAAATCTAAGAATTATTGGTCTTAAAGAGGAGGTAGAGAGAGAGATTGGGGTTGAAGATTTATTCAAAGAAATAATAACAGAGAACTTTCCAAACCTAGAGAAAGATATCAATATTCAGGTATAAGAGGGTCATAGAACACTAAGCAGAGTTAACACAAACAAGACTACCTCAAGGCATTTAATAATCAAGTTCCCAAAGGTCATGGATAAAGAAAAGGTCCTAAGGGAAGCAAGAAAAAAGAAATAAATAGCATATAAAGGAGCTCTAATATGTCTGGCAGCAGACTTCTCAGTGGAAACCTTACAGGCCAGGAGAGAATGGCATGACATATTCAAAGTGCTGAAGAAATAAACCTTACCCCTAGAATATTATAGCCTGCAAAAATATGCTTCAGACATGAAGGAAAAATAAAGACTTTCCCAGACAAACGAAAGCTGAGGGATTTCATCAACACCGGACCTGTCCTACAAGAAATGCTAAAAGGAATTATTCAATCTAAAAGAAAAGGATGTTGATGAACAAGAAGAAATCATCTGAAAATATACAACTCACAGGTAACAGTAAATACACATATACAGCATACTCTATTGTTATAATTGTGGTGTACGAACCACTATGTCTCGAGTAGGAAGACACACAGACTAAAAGACTAAAAACCTATAAAAAACAACTACAACAACTACAACAACTTTTTGAGACAGATAGTATAAAAAGACATGGATGGAAACTAAAAAAAGTTAAAAAGCAAGAGGGAAAATGGAGTTAAAGGGTAAAATTTCTGGTGGATTTCTCTTTGCTTATTTATTTGTTTGTAAGCAGAGTGTCATAGTTTAAAATAATTATAAAATGTTTTCTGCAAGCCTCATAGTAATCTCAAATCAAAAACCTACAACAGGTAAACAAATAGTAAAAAGCAATAAAATAAAACACACTACCAGAGAAAATCACTTTTAACAAAGGAAGACAGGAGAGAAGGAAGAAAGAAAGACAGGACCACAAAACAACAAGAAATCAAATAATAGCATGTTTGTAGTAAGTCTTTACCTATCAATAATGACATTGAATATGAACAGACTAAATTCTCCAATCAAAAGACACAGAGTGGCTGAATGGATTAAAAAACAAGAACCAACCATATGTTGTCTGCAAGAGGCAAACTTCACCTATTATGACACACACAGATTGAAAATAAAAGGATGGAAAAAGATATTCCATTCAAATAGAAACCAAAAAAGAGTAGGAGTAGCTATACTTTTATCAGATAAAATAGATTTCAAAACAAAAACTGTGACAAAGAAACTCACTATATTATGATAAAAGGGTCAATTCAGCAAGAGGATATAACAATTCTAAATATATATGCACCCAACACTGGAGTACTCAGATTTATAAAGCAAATATTATCAGAGCTAAAGAGAGAGATAGGCTACAATAAAATAATTGTTGGAGACCTCAATATTGCACTTTTAGTATTGGATAGATCATCCAGATAGAAAATCATAAAAGAAACATTGGATTTAATCTGTACTATAGACCAAATGGACCTAATAGATGTTTATAGAACATTTCCTCCAACAGCTGCGGAATACATATTCTTCTTCTCAGCTCATGGGTCATTCTCAAGGATATATCATATGTTAGGCCAAAAAACAAGTCTGAAAATTTTCAAAAAAATTGAAACCATACCAAGTATTTTCTCTGACCACAGTGGAATAAAACTAAAACTCAAAAACAAGAGAACACAGGAAACTACGCAAACATGTGGAAATTAAACAGTATGTTCCCGAATGACCAGTGGGTCAATGAAGAGATTAAGAAGGAAATAAAAAAATTTCTTCAAACACATGAAAATTAAAACACTACATATCAAAACCTATGGAATACAGTAAAAGCAGTAATAAGAGGAAAATTTATAGTAATAAGTGCCTGCCTCAAAAAAATAGAAAAGCTTCAAATAAACAACTACTGGTGCATGTCAAAGAATTAGAGTAACAAGAGTAAACCAAACCCCAAATTAGTAGAAGAAAAGAAATGATAAAGATTAGAACAGAAATAAATGAAATTAAAACATACAAAAGATCAACAAAACAAAAAGTTGATTTTTTGAAAAGATAAACAAAATAGACACATCTTTAGCCAAACTAAGAAAAAAAGAGGAAGATAGAGAGTTGAATGTTGGTTACCTGAGGCTGGGAAAGGAAGCAGGGAGGGCCGGATAAAGTGGAGATGGTTAATGGGCACAAAAATATAGTTAGATAGAATGAACGATATTTGATAGCCCAACAAAGGGACTATAATCAACAATAAGTTAGGGCATACTTTAAAATAACTAGAGGAGTGAAATTAGACTGTTCCTAATACAAAGAAATGATAAATGCCTGAGGTGATGAATATCTCAATTACCCTAACTTGATTAGTTCACATTGTATGCCTGCATTAAAACATCACATGTACCCTATGAAGATATAGAACTATTATGTACCCATGAAATATCACAAGAATGGAAAAACAAACACCACATGTACTCACCATTATATTGGTACTAATAAATCAACACTAATGTGTACATATGGGAAGTAACATTCATAGGGTGTTGGGCAGGCAGGAGTTGGGAGGATGGGATGGGTAAACTCACACCTAAAGGATGAGGTGCACACTGTCTGGGGGATGGGCATGTTTATATCTCTGACATGGGCAGTGCAAAGGGAATTTATGTAACCAAAGCATTTGTACCCCCGTAATACTCTGAAATTAAAAAAAAAAAAAGAGTTACTCTCAATTAGGTTCTAGGGTCAAGTGCTCAAATTAATTAATTCATCATTAAAAAGCCAATAAAAGGTATTAAAGAATGAGTGGGCTAAAAAAGATAAAATTAAAATAAAAAACAAAAATAAAAAAAGTTTTAAAACTATACAACTATTATTTACACATAGCAATTAAAATTTTCAAAAAATTTTTAAAACTCCATCCACTTCTCTCCATACCCACCGCCATCACTCTTGTCCAAGCCAATGCCATCTAGGACCTGGTTATTACAATTACTACAATCTCGTCTGTGGCTCTGGTGTTATTTCTCACTATCCTCAATTCTACACTCAGGCAGGGTGATCTTGTATTGTGAGACAAGAAAGAGAGAGAGAGAAAATGCACACTGAGGTTGTTTCTGAAATAGCTGGCCCTCCTTATCCATGGATTCTGCAGCTGCAAATTCAACCAATCACAAATCAAAAATATTAGGAAAAACACAATAAAGAATAATGCAACAATACAAATAAGAAACAATATAGTACAACAACTATTTACATAGCATTTACATTGAATTAGGTATTATAAGTAATTTAGAGATGATTTTAAGTACAGCTGACCCTTGAGCAATGTGGGGATTAAAGGTACCAACCCCCGCACCAGTCCCATGCAGTCAAAAATCTGCATGTAACTTTGGCTTAAAATTTCCCCAAAACTTAGCTATTAATTACCAACTATTGACTGGAAGCCTTACCAATAATATAAACTGTTGATTACTATATATTTTGTATGTTATATATGTTATACAATATATTCTGACAAATAAAATATTCCTAAATTAAGCTAGGGAAAAGAAAATGTTATTAAGAAGACCACAGGAAGAGAATACATCTTTACTATTTCTTGAGTGGAAGTGGATCACCATAAAGGTCTTCATTCTTGAACTCCTGACCTTGAGCTATCCACCCGCCTCAGCCTCCCGAATAGCTGGGACTACAGGCATGTGCCACCATACCCGGCTAATTTTTCCTATATATATCTTTAGTTGGCCAATTAATTTCTTTATTTCTATTTATAGTAGAGACGGGGTCTCACTCTTGCTCAGGCTGGTTTTGAACTCCTGACCTTGAGCGATCCGCCCTGCCTCAGCCTCCCAGAGTGCTAGGATTACAGGCGTGAGCCACCGCACCTGGCCTAAGGTCTTCATTCTTATCTTCTTTCCACTGAGTATGCTGAGAGGGAGGAGGAGGAGGAGGGTTTGATCTTGCTGTCTCAGGGGTGGCAGACGTGGAAGAAAATCCAAGTGTAAGTAGAGCCTGGCAGTTCAAACCCATGTTGCTCAAGCATCTACTGCATACAGGAGGATGTGCGTAGGTTATATGCCAATAACATCATTTTATATGATCTGTGGACCTGAGCATCCATGGATTTTGGCATTCACAGGAGTTCCTGGTACCAATCCCCCAAAGACACTGAGGGACAACTATCTGGAAATTCTAAGAGAGAGGTGTGATGGAGAGAAAACTGTATCAATGTGGAGTAAAAACTTAAATAATCACTTTCTTTATCTTACAGAAGAGTAAGATTCTTGGAGTTTATTTGTAGTGTAATTGCAAGTAAGATAATGTGAAGAAATTTGGGAGTGTCTTTTTGGACAACAAAAGTTGTCTTGTTGACTTGTTTTTTTTTCTAATGCTAGGGGATTTTAACTTGTCACCTGTCTGGCCAGAAAAAAAAAATGTTCTTTTGACTTCTTTGGGTTTGGGATTCAGTGGTAGGAAAGGCTCAGTAAAGGGAGGAGGTCGGAGAAGAGGCTCTGACCTGAGGAAGAACAGACCACAGATCACATCAACCTGTGAGATGACTGGGCCAAGGGAAGAAGCCAGCAAGGAACCCTGTGTCAGATAACGACACATGAACTGAGTTCCAAGTACCAGAGTGGCTGGCAAACCTACCCTATCAGAAAATGAAGGGGAGCTGGGTGTGGGTGTTTGCAGTGTGCCTTCCACAGGATACTTCTGTTACCTGACGGATGGCCTAGTGCCTAGTTGTGTGACCCAAGGCCAGGGGAGTCCCTCACACAGGAAACTTGTTTATTCTGGCAGATGCACTTATGGCTCTTGTCTGACCTGGTCTGGTTTATGCCTGGCTGGCTACCATCTGGTGCTAGGATCCTGACCTTGTGGTCTCCCTGACATACTGAGCAAAACCCTCTTGGGGCAGCCCCTGGTTCTTCAGATGGAAGGTGTAAATTTGACATAACACCACACTAGGAAATGATTTCAAAGATTTTTACTTAAAGATCTTGGACAGAGAGGGTGTGATTTCTGGAGGGCAATCCTCAGCCCACCTAGAGGCAGCAATGAAGAGTCAGGCAGAGAGACAGAGAGAGAGAAATGCTTCTAAATTTTCATCTCTGATCACTGGCTTGAGCCATTTGGGTGTGGTGTAGAACTGGAAATATGTCAAGGCCGACTGAGCCCTGCTTCTGGTATGAGAAAGTTAAGCTTGTGTTCAAAATGGATGCCAAGGCAACATAAAATTATAAGAATCCACTACAATGAGAGCCTCACCTATTTAGTAAAAATGTTAGTATATAGCCTTGGAGAAGGAAATAAACAGGCTCTATTTGTGCTTGAGGCAACGCAGTATGGGCAGAGGACAGCAGCTTGCAGCGGTGAGGGAAAGGCCAGAAGTGTTCGTAAGAAGCCTCGAGCAGTGAGGAAAACAACTGGGAGAGGCATAAGCCCTTGTTTTCTGGAGATCCTCGCACAAAATTTGGTATTCTACAGAGATGAACATGTGCTCAATGAATCTGTATTTTCACTGCTGGACACTCTTCTAAGTGTGGGGATAACAGAAGTGAACAACACTGACCACATCTCAGCCATTGTGGAAGAGATAGACCATAAACAAGCAGTACAGATTATGCACGTGGTGGTGTCATGAAGAAAAATAGAGCAGGGTGTAGGTGATAGCAGCTGCTGGGAAAGGGCTCAGTGGCATCTTATAAAAGGAGATGGGGCACCTCTGAGAAGATGACATTTTAGCACAGACATGAAGGAAGTTGTGAGTAATCCATACAGATGTCTAAGAGAAGAATGTTCCAGGCAAAGAGAACAAGGCAAAAGGACTTGAGACTGGAGTCTGCTTGATGTTTTTGATAGCCTAGGGAAGAAAGACGCCCCATATGTCTATATGAATCATTGCTATCTCCATCAGTATATATTGGCATCAAATCTTCTTTTCCACTGAGAAAGTCATTAACTTCATTAGAAACCAAACATGATCGAGACCAGGTTTTTCTGAGGTTTCATCAAGAAATGAAAGCAGAGTGTGAAATTCTTTACTACTATACCAGATTTTCTTATTTTCCACAAGGCGTAACTGCAAGCCTCTGATTAATGTCTGGGCAGATATTTCACCTTTTTTTTTTTTTTTTTTTTTGAGAAAGAGAGAAATAGAGAAAGGAGGAAAGACAATTCCAAGAGCAGTTTAATTCACAGTCTTCCTCTCCAGTCCATGTTTTGCCATCATTCCCAGAAAGATGAGCATACAGGTGGACAATACATCCAAAAACTGGCCTCAAAAATTCCTTTATTTCCATAATTTCAATGACTTTTCCCACCATTCTAATTCTGCTACACACATGGAGACTCCTGGGCCTGTCCTTTTTCTTCATGTGAAATGCCCATGTCTGATTTCCTAAATTAAAACATTACAATCTAATAACTACAACTCCTATCCTTGCAATTCTTTCATTCAGTATACAATACCTGTAGTTGCAAAGTATCCCAGCGGTAGAGAAACTGCTCTGGAGTCCGATGCCCTCCGCTAAGAGCAATTCTGCCACGTTAAAGATGTGTGAACATGATCAAGTTTCTTAATCTCTCTAAGCCTCTGCTTTTTTCTATGAAAATAATAATTGTTGGTGGGAGGATAATATAACCTGTAACATTTACCATGACAGTACTGAGAAAATATGCAATAAATCATACTTTATTTTATTATTCTTTTTATTTCAGCATCTTACAGGGTATAAATGCTTAGGTTACATATATTGCCTTTGTCCCACCCAAGTCAGAGCTTCAAGCCTGTCCATCCCCCAGACAATGCACACCACACCCATTAGGTGTGAATATACCCATCCCCTCCTCCCCCCTCTCACCTGCCCAACACCCAATGAATGTTACTGCTGTATGCACACGTAAGTGTTGATCAGCTAATACCAATTTGATGGTGAATACATGTGGTGCTTGTTTTTCCATTCTTGTGATACTTCACTTAGAAGAATGGGCTTCAGCTCTATCCAGGGTAATGCAAGAGGTGCTAGATCACCATTTTCTTAATGGCTCAGTAGTACTCCATGGTATACATATACCACATTTTATTAATCCACTCATGTTTTGATGGACACTTGGTTTTATTATTATTTGACCTCACTGAGAGGTCAAATAATACTTTCTTTTTTATTAACTTATTTCTCAACTCATTTCCCTCCCTCCCTGAGAAAACAATTTAGACCTTCACTTTAGTCATTCTCCTGCCAACACCCTCAACTCTCACCCTACTGTACTTCCAATGCATTCTCCCTGTAAAACCCCAGTTCTAGATTGCAGCCAAAAAAAGAAAAAAAGAAAAAGAAAAAAAACGATACAATTTGATATCTTGGTATGCTGTCCTTTAACAGAGCAGGTGCCCAATGAATAGAATGAATGAATGAATGAATGAATGCTACCATAAATTCAAGACCTCTAGCTTCAATGAAACCCTTAGCTGCCCAACAGCTTTACTCCCTAGTCATCTCTCTCCTTTTTCACAAAGCCATTATTTCAGATGCTTTCTACCTTTCTCAAACCCTAACTCCCACCGCCTGACTTCTCAGACATTGCAGTCTGTACCTTTTCCTCCCGCTCCTGTTCTCCTACTCTACTGGGTCTTCTCTATCAGCTTTGAATCATGCATGAGTTTCTCCCCTGCCCAAATGAAAACAAAACAATGCCTCCAGGCATCTTTCTTCTTCACATCCTCTCCAGTTATCACCCCATTTCTTGCCTCCTTTTCTCATCAAAAGTTCTTGAAAGTGTTGTCTCTACTCACAGTCTATACTTTCTCACCTCACGTATGATCTGCATCCTTACCACACAACTGAAACTGCTCTTGTCAATGTTACTTGTGGCAGTGGAAGCTTGACATTTTGGCAGCAATCGACATTTTGACCTTTAGACATTTTTCTTGAATGCTTTCTTTCCTTGAGTTTTTAAAATAACAGTGTTATTGAGATGTAATTCACATACCATAAAGTTCACCCTTTTAAAGAGTACAATTCAGTGAGTTTTAGTGTATACACAAAGTTGTGCATCAATCACCACCATCTAATTCCAGAATATTTTATTTTATTTTATTACCCAAGAAAGAAACCCTGTACTCATGACCAGTCACTCCCTGCTATCCCCTCCCCTGGAAAACATTAATCTATTTTCTGTGTCTATGGATTTGCCTATTCTGGACATTTTATGTAAATGGAATCATACAATATGTAGACTTTTGTATTTGGTCTCTTCAACTTAGTATTTTTTGAAGGTTTGTAGATGTTGTAGGATGTGTCATAATTTAATTTCTTTTTATGGCTGGATAATATTCCATTGCACGGATATATCACATACTATTTATCTATTCGTCAATTTATGGGCATTTGAATTGTTTCCATTTTTGGCTATTATGAGTGCTATGAACATTCATGTACAAGTTTTGTTTAGACATGTTTTCAATTCTCTCTGGGTATCTACCTAGGACAGGAATTGTTGAGTCTTGTGGTTACTCCATGTTTAACCTTTTGAGGAACTGCCAACTTGCTTTTCCAAAGTGTCTACACCAGCATTGTATGAGGGTTCCAATTTCTCTGCATCCTTGCTAACACTTGCCATTGTCTATCTTTTTAACTCTAGCCATCCTGCTGGGTGTGGAGTGGTATCTCATTGTGGTTTGGATTTACATTTCCCTAACAACCAATAATGTTGAACATCTTCTCATGTGCTGGTTAGCTATTTGTGTATCTTCTTTGGAGAAATGTCTATTCTTCCCTAACTTTCGAGATCACACTCTACTGGCTTTCTTCTGTCTTCTATGTGGACTCTTCCTCTTCTGCCCTTGCTTTAAACATTGATGTTTCTTGTCATTCTGATGCAGATCCTAACCTGGGGTGTCTTCATCTACTCCTAGGCATTTGCTAAAATCTGAAAGTCAGTTATTCCTAAATCATTACTTCCAGTTCAGTTCTCTCTCCTGATATCCAGATTTGGCTATCAAACTATCTACTGAACATGATTAAACCTGAATTCATTGTTCTTTACCTAAACCCTAACCCATTCCTGCCAAAATGAATGGTCCAACCACTCAACAAATTACCCAAGCCCAAATTCTAGCCATCTTCCTTTTTCCCTTTCCATCAACCACACATCCAAAATGACCAAGTTCACCTTATTCAACCTCTTAAATTCTCCAAATAGGTTCCTCCAGCCCCTCTTTATTATCAGTGTCCTAAGTCGGGCCTGTTCATGAATTACCTGAACTAATAGTAAAGGCCTCTCTACTCCATCCTCGACAAGTCTTCTCATATCAAATGTTATATCCCTTGAGTCAACACCGCTCATGACCTTCACACTGAATTATTGCAGAAAATACTACAGACTGGTTCCTTTAACAACCACTTCAGCCCCTCCTTCTAGCACGAGCCAAAGCTGACATGCCTAAGGACTACATTCCCCAATCTATCTCCCATTTGCATTTTTCCTACAGAATTTCCAAGTACAATCATCCCCAAGGTTAGAGGACAGAGGTGTAGTGGCAGCCACATGGGTCTTCAGAAAGCACTGGCGGGGAAGCAAATTGGTTATCCTGCAGCAGCTTTTGTGAAGGTCCTTCTGCAATGGTTCTCAATTTTGACTGTGCACAAACATCACCCATAGTTTTTTTGTTTTGTTTTTAATACTAGGGCTGGGCTGTGCTCCAGATCAATTAAACACAGTCTCTAGGGGTGCTGACCAAGTCTCAGTACTTATATAAAGCATTACAGGTGATTCTGATGTGCAGCCAGGATTGGGAAACATTACTCGGATGTCCAGCTGGTTCCTAACTTCCTTATTGCCAAGCCTAAGCCATGGTAGCAGCAGCAGCTCCTAATTTAGCAGCTTTCCTGAGTGTGGCCAAGACAGTGTGGTTCTTGAGTAGGAGGTGGTGGCCATGGACACAGCAGTTTCTTGGCCAGCCAGCATGGCAGTGTGACTAGTGCAATTGTTATTTCTGGAAACACAACCTAGACCTGGCTTCTCCAGCGCTTCCAACAAGTCTGGAATCTGCTTAATACCTGACAATAAATCCCATTCTGCTAAAACTGGCCAGAGAGTGTTCTGTTCTTCACTGCTCAACACTTACCAACATAGCTATCTAAAATTCAAGTCTGACCACATTATGTGCCTGCTTTAAATATTTCACTGGTTCACCATTATTTCCACATTAAATCTAAAATGTTATTAAGTGACTTACGAAGTCTTTTGTGATCTGGCACCTGCCTTTATGGGAGGCATGTTAAAAATATGTATTAAACATATTTCAAAAATGCATACTTTCATTGAGAAATTACAAATGTAGGAATTTATTGAAAGAAAAGTGCAGACATATGGGGAAAACTTGACATGTAAGAATACACATCACTGCATTATGTATTAGTAATGAAAAAAAAACATACAAATTCTAAACAACTCAAATACCCATCAATACGAATATGGTAAGAAACGTTATGGTATAGGCCGGGCATGGTGGCTCACGCTTGTAATCCTAGCACACTGGGAGGCCGAGGCGGGAGAATGACTTTAAGTCAGGAGTTCAAGACCAGCCTGAGCAAGAGCCAGACCCTGTCTCCACTAAAAACAGAAAAAATTAGTCTGGTGTGGTGGTGCAGGCCTGTAGTCCCAGCTACTTGGGAGGCTGAGGCAGGAGGATTGCTTCAGCCCGGGAGTTTCAGGTTGCTGTGACCTAGGCTGACACCACAGCCCAGGTTAGAGCAAGACTCTGTCAAAAACAAGAAAAGGAAGGAAGGAAGGAAGGAAGGAAGGAAGGAAGGAAGGAAGGAAGGAAGGAAGGAAGGAAGGAAGGAAGGAAGGAAGGAAGGAAGGAAGGAAGAAAGAGAGAGAAAGAGAGAGAGAGAGAGAGAGAGAGAGAGAGAGAGAGAGAGAGAAAGAACGAAAGAAAGAAATGTTATGGTATAGTCATAGAGTGAAATACTTTCCACTAATTAAAAGAATCTCCAGGTGGTAGTCTTGTGAATGGTTTCTATATCTTTCTTACACTTAACTCTCATTTCTCAATTTTTTTCAAAGAATATGTATTATGTCTATCAGAAAAAAAAAATGGAAACGTTTTTACCTTAGGAGGAAGAATTTGATGTTTAGAGTAGACAGACCAAAACAAATAAGGAGTCCCCTTTAAAGAACAATGCCCTGATAAGACAGCCCCTTTCTGGGTAACCTCAAGGACACAGGCTGCCTCCCACTGATAGCTTTTTTCATGAAAGCCACTTTGACAATTGCTATGGCCTTTCTGGTGAAGAGGAGGTGAAAGGAAATATTATAAGGGCTTGGAGGAACTCAAATATCTTGTAAATGGTATTTATTTTCCCTGCCTGCAAGATAAAAGTTAAAAAAAAATTCAACAAAGGAAAGAGATCAAAGCACACCTCGGGGAATTAGGAGAAATCTTCCATCTCTGCTATCTACTTTTGCTTCTGTTGCTCCTCCTTCGGCAGCATGAGTTATACCAGAAGGGAAAGTAATTTGGTATTGATTAACGCACACACCGATAAGAAATCATCAAAACATGTTTCCAGTGACTAGCATGGACCAGGAGCCTAGCAGGAGATTTAGATAACAGATGGACATCACTCTTATCTCAAACAGTATCTCAACTGCTTCCTTTAATAACCCTGCAGATGGGAATTTCTGCATCACCACTTCTTAGGTGGGGAAATTGAGGCTTTGGAAAATTAAGTCCTTTGCTCAGGTCAGCACAACACATTACTGGCTGTTCAAATTTCTTAAGGTCTGAAATAGAAATTCACAGAAATAAGCCAGGTCTAATCCAGATCTGCGAGTCAGAAGGAGGGTGAAGGAAAGGAAGAGGAAGGGCTGAGGGGACACAACCACAAAGGAGGCTTTCACAGGGGTGAGCAGCATGGACAGCATTGCAGCCCCACTATTACTTTTTTATAAAAGCTAATTTGAAAGAAAATACTGCTTTGGAAACAAATTTGTGGTTAACACAAAAGAGTGTCTATGTGTGCACAGGCCCATTCATTCTGAGTGAGGAAGCCCAAAAACTCCTCCCTTGGTGCTGTGCAGTTGGTTCAGGGAAAAGCCATCATGAACACTCAAGGGTCAGCAAGAGCCAGTGTGGTTTCATCTCCTTCCTGTCAAAGAGTACGGTTAATGTGCTATACTGCTGATTGTCAATTGAAAGATTCAACTTAAATGTCTACTTTTAAAATATAAGACTCTTACAGAAGTAGATAAAAACTACAAGAAAAAGGAAATTCTCACCTCCATTTTCTTTCCCACTCTACTACCTGCATGTTTTCTGTACAGGTGACTCTGGGGAACATTGGTGCTCCTGACTTAGTAAGAAGACCCACGCCCAGAACAGAGCCTCCCTTCTCTACTTCTAGGAATTTGTGCACAGGTACATCACGTCTATGGATGTTCATTATTGCACTGTTGGTAATAATGAAACAAATGTTAAATTCCTATCAATAGGAGTCTTCTTACACAAATCATGGAAGAGCCACAGCTTGGAACAATATACAGCAACTAAAAATATAATAAGAAGTAGCTGTAGAACAAGAATGTTAAAAAAAATAGCTGCCTACCATCCCTCCCTCTTTAATGTCTTGGTGCCTGTCTGGGAGGGAAGCTCAGGTTCAGAGAGAGAGTTCTAGGGAAAGCCTTTTCACTCTTTATACCCAAAATAATAACAGTATAATAAGGCCTGACTTAACATCATGGATAAGTTCTGGGAAACTGTGACTTTAAGTGAAATTACATATAATGAAACCAAGTTTACCATAGGCTAACTGATATAAACAAGAGTCAAGTTCCTGGGGCTGATTTCTGGTCACAAAAACATCAGCAAACTTTCAAATAAAGACCAAAACGTTTCTATGATTAGGCAAATGTGAACTATACATACATGTTTCAAAGATTAATAAAAGCAAGGTAATTATTTATCCAGTGATTTCAGTTCGGGGTCTCATGGCCAGAGCCTTTCCTGGCACCTGAGGATGCAAGGTGGAAACCAGCTCTGGACAGGAGGCTATCCCATCGCGGGAGCACACACACACCTGTACTCACCCAGACTGGGACAATTTAGACACGCTGAATCACCCGCTATGCATGTCCTCATGATGTGGAAGGAAACCAGAGTACCGGAAGAAAATCCACACAGACATGGAAAGAATATGCACACTCCACGCAGACAGTGGCCCTAGGCAGGAGTCGACTTTTTTCTCACCAACATTATAAGGAAACAGACGTTGAACAAAATGAGTTATTCGAGGACCTGCTGCACTCTTCAACCCTGATCATTAATGGGAATTGGAAAAAGCAGAGTGAAATTGCACCTGACAATATAAAAAGTAAATGACCCGCATGGATTAAAGGAGGCCAACACAATAAAATCATGCCAGTAAGACATTTAAGTTATTTTTGCCACTACCTCTGAGTCCACCCAGGCATCCAGAATTTTCATGCTCTCTCTCTCTCCTTTCCTGCTATCAGCTCAAAGTCTGATCTGAAATCAATCATTTACAGTTTAGTGAGAATATGTTTCAGAGCCAAAGTAGACCTGGCAGAGTTGTTCAGGGGCCTATTCCCAGAACTTACGGGGCTAGAGAAATGTATGTAGATAAAGTATTTCATATACTTGTGCAGTGGAATTGTTTTCTACTACTCCCACTGTTTTTAATATTTTCATTATAAATGTATGGTTTTCTGCTATAATGGGCCGAATGGGTTTCTGTGGACTAGCATGAAAGATAACAATTATTTTTTTTAATATTGTTCAATGAGAGAATGTGACCTACATTTCAAAACCACTGACATTCATACTTTTAGAAAGCATCCTGTTTTGAAACTTTTAATTACATGGATGCTAAATCAGAAATTAAAGGTATTTAAATAGCACAAATTGCTCTTGAAGAGACACATTTGCCTCTAGAGCAGGGGTCTGAGTATCATTGCTGACGGTAATAGGAAACCACTGAGGTTATGAGCAAGAATGACAAAATAAAATTGACACAGAAAAATCAATTTGTTAGTGGCATGGAGAATGGACCAGAAAGGATAGAGGTGCAGGCAAGGGAATTAGAAAGCTGTTCCACATACACCACTAAACAGTGTATTTTACATATCTAACCTCACTCACTTATTACAACAGATATTTTGATATTCATTTGACAGATGAGAGAACTGAGGCTCAAAAAAGATGAAATAGCTTTCCCAGGATCACATTGCTATTAAATATCAGTGCCAATTTGGGAGAAGTGAGTATACAGAATCAATTTGTGACATCCTAGGACTACGTGAGACCTTAGACCAATTACTATGATAATCCTCTCCCCAGGCTAGTGCTTCCAACTTGGCTGATCACCGGAACCACCTGAAGGGCTGTTTCGAATACTGAGTTGAACATGCCACACCAGAATTATTCTGATGATCAGTCCAGTAAAGAAATCTCTGCTGCAATACCAATGATCATCTAACCATTCTATTGAAAAAGAAACTAAGTCCAAGTGATAATTAATTCCACATTAGACCTGTTGAATTTGAGATAACGGCAGGGCATCCATTGAGCTCAAATTCAGCTGCAGAGATGAGACTGGAGATGAGAAGAAACATCAGAACCAGAGAAATAAATTTTGGCAATATCAGCATGGAAGTGGTAGTTGAAGTCATGAAAGGTCTTCAAGGAAGAAAAGAAATAGAGGTTGAGGGCAAAACTTTAATAAATGTCCATGGAGGTGCAATGAGAAAAGGAAAAGAAGCAGGTAGACACAACTGAGCAGTATTTAGACAGAAGCAGAATCAAGAGAACACAATGCTACAGAAACCAAATGAATGGAATCCAATTCTACGACCATTAAGGGTAATATGCACTAAGAAAAATCTTGGGTTTAATAATTAGAAAGTTACTGTGGAGTTCTGGGAGTGTTATCTGAGTAGAAAGCAGATGACAGGAAGTTAATGTAGGCAGCGAGAAAAGGAAGGCAGCAGGTATGGACCTCAAAGAAGTCTGGCAATGAAAGAAAGGGGGAAAAATGGTAGCACCTGGATTAGCAAGGTCAACGGTAAGTATTGCTACTGTCATTGGAGTATTTGGCCAACACTAAGTGGGAAGGCATAATAATTTACTTTACCTATCAGAGAATGTAGCCTAAACCCAGAAATGGCCACTACTCTTAGGATTTGTGGACAGTTTTGCTCCATGTGATGCAGGAAAGTGCACTGCATTTGCCAGAAGAAAATCTTGGTACGGGTGCCTGGTATAAAAGATTGATTTCATCCGTGAGGCCTCTCCAGCACAGCTGACCAGGGTTGCACCCTCTGGATGCTTCTCCTGGCACATGGGGCTGTCTTGGAACAGAAGAGCTCAGACTCTTTATGCTCTAGCAGCTAAGATAGGACTTTGGCCCCATGTTGGGCCTGGGGCCAGCTTATCCAAGGGACTAGGGACACATGCACAGTATCTTATGTCCCTCTCATGCAGCTAGAATGAAGGAAGATCTGTTTGTTTGTTATGATGATAGGAGTGGAAGAGTTGGTCAGGGCAGGGTTTTAGACCTCTGAATCATGTGCTGCAGTCCAGCTTACTAGAATTCTTCCTGATGCGGTCTGGGTCCCAAGTCAAGTTAGCAATAGAATGTCACTTTTTCCCCCCTTATTTTCGTATCTCCCTCATCAAGAAATTTGACTTTGTTCTGGAGTAGGATTCAGATATTTCTGGGTCTCCCAGCCATCTGACCATCCCAAGCCCACCCCAACTTCCAAGGCCATGTTAGGACAAGGGAAAGCAGCACACAATGTCTGGAGCAGGAAGGACAAAGCATGTCAAACTCCACAGGGGAAAAACAGGTTAAAAGCACAGAAAGACCATCACCAGCACCAACCACCATCTCAGTTTTAGCTAATAGTTTCCTCTCCCATTTCACAGAGAAAAAAGAAGGTGTCACATGGGAACTCCATCACTTCCCACCGCCTGCGTCCTATCCACCCTGCTCCCTTGCTCCCCTCCTCTTACACTGCAGGAGGGTGTTGTCTTTTATTTCACATCAATCTTTCCATGTGTATTTTGGATTCTTTCCTTCTTGCCTTCCTAGGAAATCTTCCTTTTCTTCTAACTTAAACTGTTGTTTATCCCCTCTCTTTCCTATATCTTCATCTTCCCCCTCTCAACTGGATCCTTTTCACCCTAAAAATGCCCGAAGCTCTCTTATAATTTTAAAAACCCTCCCTAGACCTGTGTTCCCCTCAAGTGACCATCTGTCTCTCTCCTCCCTTTCACAGCTAGATTTCTCAGTAGAGAGGTCTGGCCTCATCGTCACTATGTTACCACCAGCTTCTTTAATTCCAACCCTCTCCAGCTCACTCCCAGCCTATGACTCTGCTGAAGTGGTTGTTCTTGGTTCACAATATGGTCACCCCCACCTTGCGAGCATTCAATTGGCATTTTCAGTTTTCACCCTATTTGACCTCTTAGGAATCACTCCTAAGAGTGGTCACTCTTTCATTCTAGAAACTCTCTTTCCCTGGCTCAAGTAACAGGACCCACATTCTCCTATGTTGTTTTGTTCTGTTTATTCCTCCTCAATCTTCTTTCCTGACTCATCCTGCTCTACTTAGCTGTTAATATTTGGCTGCTGGTGGCATCTTTCACAGCCCCTTTCTCAGTCTACTCTCTCTCCCTGAACTGCACCTTTGATGACCATCTGTGTATTAATGACTCCCAAGGTGTATATTCACTCCAGTCCTCTCTTTTGTCTCTGGTCCTACAGACCCAACTTTCTACTTTAAAATCTCCATTAGCATGAAGACTCTTCAAGCTCATCATGCTCCAAAATGAAGTCAAGATCTTTTCTCACCCCAAACTGATTTTCTTACAGTGTTCCTCCCCTCAGTGAATGGAATTTGTACAATCCAGAAATTTGTGAGTAATCTTTATACCTCCATATCTAATTCATCTATAAGCCCTGAGATATTACCTGCTGAATATCTGTTGCATTTATCCATTTCTATTCATCCTTGAAACCATCATCCCAGTCCAAACTATAATTATTTTTCCCTCACATTGCTGTTCTTAATCCCGAACTAGTCTCTCTACCTCTATTCTTGACTCTTTCCAGTTGGTTCTCCACACTGCAACCAGCATTGTATTTTTAAAATGATCTTGTCACCCTCTAATTTAAAATGCTTTAGTGCTTCCCATGGCTCTTAAGATCTTACAAGGCCCTGCGTGACCTAGCGCCTGCTCACCTCTCAAGCCTGGTCCGAATCTTACACAATCTCTCATTGTTGGTTGTACAACACAGATTACACTGACCCTGCTCCTTCCTCCCTCTATCTTCCCCTATGCTTTTGCTTGTATTTGTTCCTTTTCTGGAATCAATCTCTCCTTAATCTTGAGATCTCTCTCTCTCTCTCTCTCTCTCTAGTCATACACACACACACACACACACACACACACACACACACACTCATACACACACACAAAATTTCTCTTTGACTTAAAAACACTCTTCCTAAATACTCTTATAAACAAATTCTTACTGAAAACCTTCATAACCAGCCCCTCCCTCTACATGCTATGAGATATAATGGGGATCAGCCCCCCATTATATCTCATAGCACAATGTGCCGTTCCTTTACAGTTTTATCACAGTGGGTAATTATGCATTTATTTAAAATTATAGAGCTATTTACCTCCCTGGCTATACTGGAAGATCCCTAAAGTAATATTCTTAATATTAAACAGGGTTTAGCCCTTGGTAACAAGAAATATTTATTGAATTTGACTTATTAAATTTGACCAAGAGGTCATAGACAAGATTCAGCTTACAGTTCAAAAACTCCAAGTTCAGGATCACACTGGGGTCAAACTAGAGGAGAGGTGGCCCTGGGGTTCTCTGTGCCTCACGTTTAATGCTTCATGGATGCATAGGTGGGTCAGGCTTCCTCAAAGAAAGGGAGCAAGGCAGATAGCGTCACCATTTCAAAGGACTGTTGTAAAACTTAAATAAAGCTATGCATGTGAAAATGTTTTATAAACTGGAAAATCTGTTGTTCATAAATTTGGTTTAAGCCTATGTAATCTGATATAAGGTTGATGAGGATAGGGAAAGTCTTCTATTCACAACTCTAATCCCAGTGCCCAAAGCAGTGCCTGGCACATGGAAGATGCTCACTATTTGTTTGTCAGTTAATAAATAGATATCCCTTTTATTAAAATAAGTTCAGTTAACAGAAGAATTTCTTGACCATATTTGTTGAATGATAAAATCCTATTCTTCGAAGTGGCAGGCTGTCCTTAGAGGAGTTTAAATTAAAGATTCCAAAAAATAAGAGTTTCATATATCAAATGATTTTTAAAAATCAAGGTGGTGGAACATGTAAAATCATCTTTTAAAGATGATTTCAAGTTCTATTTCCTTAGTTAGTTGCTATTAATCTTTGAAAATCAACTCAAGCATCATCTCCACCAGAAAGCTTGTCTTGACTCCCCAGTCTGAGTTCAGTATTCACACACACACACACACACACACATACACACCCCTCTGAACTTCCATAGCACTGTGGGAATATCTCTTTCACGGCACTCCCACTGTTTTGAAATTCACTGATTTCATTCCCATCAGTCCCTAAGTTCCTTTGGGACAGTAGCATTGTCGTATTCTTCTAATGATTACTAATTCCTAACATAGTATCTGGCACTTAGTAGATGCTAAATAAGTTTTTGTCAAAATGAACTGAATCCTTGAAGACTTTCATAGATGGTATCAATTTTATAACCTGATTCACTCATGCATTAGCTTTCAGCCAGTTTTTCAGCTAATCCCTGTTCATACCTGGAAGGAATGATAACATATCATTTCATAAAGACTTTCTGGACCACTTTCAAGGTAGCAAATGTCATTTTAAAAGAATTCTGATCAATACTACTTTAAATTAGATATCAGAAAATCCAATGCATACATAAGTGTTTGCTGTATTTATATAAAGCTAAACTTAACAGTTTCTTCCACTTCCTTTCTTTCATTTGGCATGACATTTTCACTGATATTCCTGAACTGCTGGATAGAGCAAATACATTTTTATTAGAGCCAAAATTCTCCCCTGGGATTCTGCCAACAGGGGCTTCAGCTTCTTCATCCTATGTACGCTTCCCTTTTACTTTTTATATTACTAGAACAAAAGAATTTACTGTGATTGCTGAAAAGGCCAGATCTATTTAAATAAATGAGGTGCTTATGGATAACACACAGAATGGAACTTTGAGGACAAACCATTCCCTGGCATCACATAATGTTTGGGCAATAGACAGTATCCTGGTGTTTTCTTTCCTTCACCTTCACTCAGCTATGAAATGTTGAAAAAATAAAATAAAATTCCAGGACAACGTTTTGATATTCACAACTCTCACTATTCCAAAAACAGGGGGAAAAAATCCCACTCTAAGAAAATATAGCTTAATTTTCCCCTTCCAAAATTATATACCAGCATGAGTCCATATATTCCTGATAACTTTCTTCAGTAAACATATAATTTGTGTTACCCATCTGTGCAACTACCATGTGTCTTTAAAGCACCACAATTCACAGAAAACTGTCTTTAAAGAAACAATGGGAAAAGTATACAAATGTTTTATTTATTTCTCTGAGGAGGGACCCCCCCAGAAAAAAAAATGTACTGCACTATCTTCAGGGTATGTGTTTGTCATAGGGGAAGAAAGGTGAGGGTGAAGGAGGAGTTGTTTTTCTGTAGTATTAACTGTTCTATTTTCAAAAATATTTAAAATTCTCAAATTTTTTAAAAAAACTTGATTTGGCAGGTACTAATCTTGAACCCCCCTGGTATTGCTTCCTTCTTCTTTTCCCAAGAATTTTGTATTATATGTTACCATACACACACACACACACACACGCACACACACACACACCTGGGTGTATGTGCATATGCACACACATGAAATCTGTATTCTTATTTCAACATGTAGTTCTGGGAAACCTCTTTAAAAGCTTACTTTATTTCCCTGATTAATTTCAACTGCATTTATTATCTCCTGTCACTCTCCCTTCTCCAAAATCTCTTGCCCCAACAGAAGTAACATTCTTACACGTTTTATTTGGGAGTAATAACTGGGGAAAAAAAAATTCCCAACTATTATTGCTCTTCAGCAGCCCCTGCTGGTAAAAGACACTGTCCAATTTATCTGTCCTTTCTCAGCTGTGCTTGTCAAGCCTTACTCCCCAAAGAGCGAGGCCACAGTCCAGCCACAAGTGACCTCCAGGTCCGGCAGATCCTGGAACGGGGCTGCCTACCATCTGCAGGGTAGCAACTGTTTCTTGTTTTCAGTGTGGAAAGAGAATGTCAGAGGAATACATGATTTTTATGCATCTTTATTTTCCTTGTTTCTAGAACACACAAGAAAAAAAGGGATTTGAAACTGTGACCCAAATGGTAAAAGGAAATTAATGCAGCCAAACAGACCACCTGAAAATCCTCAGTTGAAGCGTGAGTTGGGACGTGATGCCGAAGAGGCATTCTCTTCACAGAGAAGGCATATTAAATTATGCTAGTGCTGACTGCTCTTCCAAGAACTGTTGATAGATGCTCAGGAGAGGAAAATCTTCCTTTCTGGTTGACCTTAAAAGCTGTCTTACCCCAGGCTTTAAATGTTCAAATGTGAACATAAAATATTTTTTCATTGATCCCATAAAAAAAAATTTCAACCTGTTCTCTTCAGTTTTTGTGTTTCATCTGCCCATGCATGTATAAAGATACGTGTATACAGAGAGATAGATGTAGAGATATATTAATTCTCAGCTAAAGAATAAATACATTTATCATTCAGAATGACAGAATCAGAGTGGAAAACACCCAGGTGATTGCAATTTGTTTTGCCATGCACCCATGAAAACTCCCTGTAGTGGAAAGAAAATAGAGCAGGCAGGTTATGATAATAGAATGTATCTATTTTTCTCACATTTATCATTATACTTAAGCCAATCTTCCCAAACAGTGTGAAATGTATACACTTGTAATAGGGATACTGTTCCCCCAGGACTGAGTTGAATGGGGAAAAAAGCTGCAGAACTGATCTGCATGAACTTGAATCACGTAATGGGGAAAACAAGACTTTGATTGGTAGAAATAGAAGAGACAAGAACAATGGAAGACAGGAAACAGGACACAGAAGACAAACTGATTTAAGGATTTGGAGTATGTGCCTATTTTGGTATCAGGAAATCTATCTTTAAAAGGAAGGGTGAATATGCTTAAAACAATGGAAGATACATTATTTTCTGTACACAATCTCAACAGAAACAACATCCCTTCAAAAGAGTGACCTCAGGGTTACTTCTAATTCATTTTTGATGAATATCATAATTTTATTTAATAGCAAATAATACCACCAATGTGTCAGTTACCAAGAGACTATTAACTGTGCCAGATATTCCACATAGATTAGGTTGCAATTTTTTTAAAAAAAATTTATTTATTTGTTTTTTTATTTCATACTCTAGTATGAAATACTAGAGTATGAATGTTTTGGTTACATAGATTCCTTTTGTACTGCTTGAGTCAAAGTTATAAGTGTTCCCATCACCCAGATAGTGTACACTATACCCGTTAGGTATGATTTCGCCCGTCACCTCTTTCTCCCTCCCACCTGCGTGATTTCTATTGAGTTTTATTTCCATTTGTGCAAGTGAGTGCTGATAGATTAGTTCCAATTTAATAGTGAACACATATGGAGTTTGTTTTTCCATTCTTTAGGTGCTTCACTTAGGAGGCTGGTCTCCAGTTCCATCCAGATTGTTGTAAAAGGTATTCATTCATTTTTATGGTTGAATAGTACTCCATGGTGTGCATATACCACATTTTATTAATCCACTCATGAATTCATAGGCACTTGGGTTGATTCCATATCTTCGCAATTGTGAATTGTGGTGCAATAAACATTCTAGTACAAGTGCCTTTATGATAAAATGGCTTTTTTTCCTTTGGGTAAATTAAAAATCTTCTGCACAGCCAAGGAAACAATCAACAGAGCAAATAGATAACCAACAGAATGGGAGAAAATATTTGCATGCTATACATACAAGAAGCAGCAGTCCCAACCTTTTGGCACCAGGGACTGGTTTCATAGAAGACAGTTTTTCCATGGTCGGGGCTGGGAGGAAGGCAGAGCTCAGACCATGATGTAAGTGATGGGGAACAGCTGTAAATACAGACGAAGCTTTGCTTGCTCTTACACCACTCACTTCCTGCTGTGCTGTGCGCCACAACCTCCACCATCGCCACCCTGCCCCTGGTTCCTAAGTTTCATGGAAGACAATTCTTCCATGAATGAGGTTGGGGGGTGGCAGGGACAGTGGAGCTCTGTGTTCCACTCCCTAACAGGCCACAGACTAGCACCAGTCCGTGGCTCTGGGGGTTGGGGACCACAGTAATAAAGGGCTTATAACCAGAATCTACAAAGAATTCAAGCAAATCAGCAAGAAAAAAATATCAACCAATCCCATTAAAAAGTGGGCAAAAGACATGAACAGAAGCTTTTCAAAAGAAGACAGACTAATAGCCAATAAACATATGAAAAACTGTTCAATTGTCACTAATCATCAGGGAAATGCAAATCAAAATCACAGTGAGATACCACCTGACCCCAGTGAGAATGGCTTTTGTCAAAAAGTCCCAAAACAATAGATGCTGGTGTGGATGCAGAGAGATAGGAACACTCATACACTGTTGGTGGGACTGCAAACTAGTACAACCTCTATGGAAAGTAGTATGGAAATTCCTCAAAGAATTAAAAGTAGACCTACCATAGGTTGCAATTTTTGCAGCCTTCTCACTTAGCGACATCACACGATGGGCAGGCCAGAGCACCAGAAGCCACCAAAGCATGGTTAGTGATAGTAGAGCCTGTTTTAATGAAATAGAATCATCCAGTGCTTCTTTCTTTTTTTTTTTTTTCTATTTGAAAACCAAATTTCACCTCAAAGACGCATCTTGATATAACAAAGCAACACAACCCAGGCTGATATATAGCAGCCTCTTTGGCAAAGCTGCCAAATGGTTGCACCTTTTAAAGAAAACAAAGACAAAGAAATCAAAACAAAACATTGTATATTCCCTTAATACAAAAGATAAACTTTCAAGTTGTGACAAGGGATTTTGACATACAGCAAACTCTGACTTGAAGTAGCAGAGTATAGATGAGAAACTGTTAAGTCATCTGACCTTCATCTGTGCTCTAGCTGGCAGATACTCACAAAAATACTACCCAAGAAATATCACTTCCATAAAGCAATGCAAAAAAGTCACTAATGTATTATCATATCCAGAGAGGAGAATGCTCTAGAATTTATTCATTGTTAATGAATTAACAATAGTAGAAGCATATTTATATGCTTTTATGCAAAAAAAAAAGAAAGAAAGGAAAGTTTCATTATGCCAATGGGTATATGCTCCTTTGACAACCTTCTTGGCAGCGATTATAAAAGCAGAATCTTGGGGGGAAATGTCATGAGGGCCCAGCTTATTAAATTTTGTAAATCATAAGGCTTGTCTGCAAATGCAGAGCACTGCAGCTGATTTAGTCATTGGCTTAGAAACTCTGCTGTTAGGACCATTAAACAGGTCCAGAGTTTAAGTTGCCCTGTAAATTATACTCAAAAGAAACAGACAGAGACTTTTGCCTCATGTTTTCTGCCTGTGAAGTGCAGACTGCCTGCACCGCGGCAACCCTGTGAAATAGTGTCGGATTTTTACAATGATGCATCAAACCAGTGCACCTTGACTGAGCCCACCTGAGACTATTGCGGAGTTCTCCTGTGAATTTCAATATCAAAAATTGAGAACCAAATTAAATTAGGCTTTTTCTATTTGAAAAATCTTCACAGCTGGAATAGATACACCCAATATTCTTTTTAGGTTATGCCAGCTTTTACAGCCACTTTCAACAAATAGCTATCATTAGAAATAGCAAGGACAATGCAGTTGATCGTTTAAAAATAAAGGGTTGTCGTGTTGGTTTTTTTTTTTCTTCTTAAAAGGAATAATGAATTGCCTATAGCTACTATGACTGAAACACCCCTTTAGAGGCTACAAATAAATGAGGCCATAAAGAAAGCAAAGTCATATGTCAAAGAAACCTGATCCAATTAATCATTCTTCGTAGTAATTCTGTCATGAAACTTTCTAACGTTTTGTTTCTATTGAGATGTAAACTGCTAGCTAGTAATTTGGTGCCTATTCAGTTATTTAATGTGATTTTAGTATTTTTATTTTTTTTTTTATTTCAGCATCTAACACTGGTACAAATGTTTAGGTTACACATATTGCCTTTGACCCACCTGAGTCAGAACTTCAAGTGTGTCCATACCCCAGACGGTGTGCACTGCACCCATTACATGTGTATATACCCATCTCCTCCCCTCTCCCACCTGCCGACACCCAACGAATGCTACTACTATATGTGCACATAAATGTTGATGAGTTAATACCAATTTGATAGTGAGTATATGTGGTGCTTATTAAAATAAAGGTTTTTTTCACACAAGACTGAGTTTTGGGGGTTTCTAATGGCAAAGTTATAAGTAGCCAACTATTTCATAAAAAATGGGAAATGAATTATTTTCTAAAATATAGAAACTCAAAGAAAATAGTTTGAAGCATGAAATAGAACATTATTATGTTTATATTTTGAAATAAGTGTTGCATTCTGTAATTGTTGTACAGTGATAACATTTAACTGGCTGCAAATAAATTACCAAACTGGCCCATTACACTCATATACTCTGGGGGTATGTTTTTAAATCATCATAAAAAGAAAATCCTCTATTCAAGATCACTTCTAGGACACAGTCATAAATACAGTAGACATTCTATAAATATTGGTTGATGATAAGCACAATTCTGCCCATTCTATGAACTTTGTAAGCATAAAATCCTCACTTAGTTTTCCATTAACCTGAACCAATAGCCACTGGTAATTTCTATCTCTTTAGGGCAAAAACAATTCAGGACAATCATTTGTTAAGCTCTTCCTGCTGTCCTCCAAGATCTTGTGTACCCAGTATTCCACAATGTAATACAGCACAACATAGCTTGCTAAAATTGATTAATTTTTTTTCTCCACTTGGAAATTTTTTATGTTAAGACACAAGAATCTAGTTTGGAAGATATGATTAAAATGTGGTTTGATATCAATAGAAGAAGGAAAGGGCGGAAATCAATACTGTGAGGGCTAATAAAGACAAATGTTCTGTGATTCACCGGGGAGGAAATAATGGATGAAAAATTGAATATGATTCAGCAGTGTAACACTGTCACCAAAAGGCAAATGTTATATCGGATTGCATTAATAGACATATCATGTAAAACAAGCAAGGTAATTTTTCAACAGCAGCATTTCTCAAGACTATTGGTTAGGCCAAAATTGGCAAAGTGCCCGTACTTTGAGCTACAATCATTGCACAGAAAGTTGTATAGAATTCAAAGGAGAATGAAAAACAAACACAAAGAAAAATAAATAAATAAACATAGACAGATAGATGATTGATAGATAGGAAAAAGAAACTATCAAACACAGGATCTAGAGAGCCAGACTTGCTTTCAGAGATCAAGAGAAGTCAGTCCTATGTTCAGTCAAAAGCAAATGCAACTAAAGGAAGACATAATTACTGCAAAACCAGATGCATAAAGGGAACAAGGTTTAAAAGGAAGGTGAGAACCCGCACTTTTTATCATGCAATGATAGGACCAACAATAAATGGATTCTAGTTATTTCACATAATGATTTACATTAAAGAGAAAGAAAAATCTCCAGCATATAGACAGTCAATGGTATGTCTGGGATCTTAAGCATTGAATACACTCAAAGGAATCAGTGTACTCAGTCTTTCAAAGGTGGTTTGGATTAATGAATACATGGCTGAAGACACCGTCAAACATTTATAGTTATTTCCTGGTCTGTACAACATGATATCTAGACAGATTACTAAAAGAACAAAATTGGAAAAAAACGTCTGGGAAAATTCAGCTTAAAGTTAACGAACTCCAAGGGTCACAGAATCCCCACTTTGTCAAAAATAAATTATTTTAGGCTAGAAAGGTAGGAAAATATTAACTAGTTTTATTGAGAACTTACTATATACAAGAAAATGTCCTGCATTTTTTACCTGTAAAATCCCATTTTGTTCTCAAACCCTCTTAAGAGCTTATAGCTCTTAAGAGCTTACTAGTACTATCTCCATTTTGCAAATGAGAGGTATAGGAATGGTAAGTAATTTTACCCACGAGTTCCCAAAATCAGGATTTTGAACTCTAGCAGGCTAGCTGCAGGTTCTAATAGGTATCCTGTCTCTCAGTCACCTAGGAATATACCACAGAGTCTAAAGGAAGTAAGTAGGATAGGCTAGGAGGATAGTTTATGTATCAGTAGGTAGAATCAGTAGTTCTTTACTCATAAATAGTAGTTGATGAGTAAAGAAATAATGTTATGAGGCAGAAGGAAAAAATTAGAATAGGCATAAGGAAAATTTTATGCTCAATGAATGGCATTAATATTAGAGCACATATTGTGAAAGGCTAAGGACTCTTCTCTCTGGAGACATTCTAAAATTCCAAACAGTTTAGATTTTCATCTTGCTGTGATGATTTTATGAAACTTTTTCTGAATGTAGAGTATTAAATTAAGTTCTCCAAACTCTTTTATAGCATGTGATTTACATAAATCATAGCATTGCTTTGGAAACATCACACTAGAGGATTTCAAAGGGAATATTTAATTTCTGTCTAATATAGATTAATTTAATATTTAATTTCTGTCTAATATAGATTAATCTCATTAATAGGGGCAGCTGGCTACAAAAATCACATTCTCAAATTTTGCATCTCTTGGGTCCCATAGAAAGAACAGGCAGTTTGAAATGAGAATTGGAAAGCAATCCAGAACATGGTCATGATTATAACAATTACCTGAATTGTATCACTTACGGTATAAGCACTCTCAATTCAGAAGCATTATTCAAAGATGCATTCATGATATAAGAAAGCATATCTAGCTGAAAAACAGGTATTGCATTCATATTGCTTCTTATAAAAATACAATGATTATAGCTAATTTCCTCTTGCCCTTATAGCTTCCAGATATCTCGATGCTTTGGTATTCTGTTTCTCTTCTTTTTTCCCCTTACTTGAACTGTTCTCATTGAAAGTATATTTTATGTCTGGCCAAAATAATGGGAATAAATGACAAAACCGTGATCTTAGAGTTAATGTTGGACTTTGTCCCTCAATTCTCATCTCTGTTACCACTTTGAATATATCCACAATAGCACAAGTGCTACTGGGGAATTTCCCCCACCTGCTCCATTATTCTGTTCTTCCCCACTATCTAGGGACCATTAAGGACATTTGAAATGACACTGTATTGTTTTCCATAATGAGTCCATATATTTGTCCCTTATGCATAAAATTGCATAGAGAAATAGCCACCCCCTTTCTGTTTAAGTCATTCTTTCATTAAAACTCCTATGTTGGAGATGGAAACTTTTATCAAATACAATTTTAATTCTCACATATAATACTCGTGAATTTATGCATTTAACACTAGAGTATAAAAACAAAGTATTTTTGTTCTGTATCCTAGATTCTGAGCTTTCTTAAAACAAAAACAGTAGCATTGTTTATATTAAATACTGGTTTTTTTCATTCCTCTTTATTAAATATTCATTAATGATAAAACATTGTTCAAACCTAGACAGATTTAGAATAGTCAGGCTTGGTTCAAATGTTGGTTCTGCCACTTACTAGCCATAGAAATTGGCAACTTTACTCTGCACCTGTTTCTACATGTTTAATGGGAATAATTTTACTTCTGATGCCAGCATGACTAGGAAAGTTAGAGGTCAAATCAAATTACTATAGTATATTGCACATAGCAGGTACCCAGTGAATGACAGCTCTTAAGATTATGCTTGTATTTTAATGAAATGCTAAAGGTGATTAGAAAGCCAAAGAAGATACCAAAAGAAAGCAGAAGATTCTTGCACAGAAAATCTGACAGTTGGGATTGGAAGGGTCTCCGCCAATCTTCCATTCCTGCAGCCCTTTTTTGTTCCTCCAGGACTTCTACAGTGATGGGGAGTTTCAAGAAGACAGGGTCACAAACCTCCCATTCCTTTTATCAGAGAATATCAGAATTTATTTGTTTGGTGCACTGGGCTTTCAAATGAAATTTTATTTGATAAAAGATTTCTTTTAGTAGAATAACCTTGGAAACTATATGAGATGTCCAGAATTCAATCAGAATTTTTTTTATTCTTAAGAGTTGAAATATGAAAAGTTTTTAAGTATATAATAAAAAATGCACAATTTTATTAAGTTCAGGGGTGTCTAGTATTGGAAGGAAAAAATATTCTGCATGCATTATGAGTCAGAGATACAGAATCCAATCCATAGGTATAACCACCTGGAAGTTGATTATAGAGTAATCTGAATTGTGGACTATATGGTTAGTTGTGGCTTTAAGTTATATAAAATCCTTGTCACATACAATATATAGGAGTCAATAGGAGTCCACATCACAAAGATGTAGTTGCTTCTTGACCAGAACCACTGATCATTAATAACATCAGCAAACTGCAAAGGCAGCCACAACCAAAAGCATCGCTTGAGAAAGCCACCCTGAAAGTATCTGAGGCAACAAAATTGCACCGCCTAAAGGAAACATTGCTTGAACCATGCAGATACAGAAAGATATTTAAGGCAATCATTTATTCATTTATTCTTTCTTTCATTCAAAAAATATTAAGTCTGTGCTAGGTGCCAAGTACTGTTTTGAGAACTGTGAATACATCAATAAGCAAAACAGGAAAAGTCTCTACTTTCATAGACCTCGCCTTCTGGTCAGAGGATAAATACAATAAACATAATAGAAAAGTATAGCTGATGGGGCCATTGCCCTGTTTACATTTCCTCCACACTCACTCGTTGAAGGTTATTAACTGTGAACAGCTGCAACTCTCTGCTCAAGTGCCTGAAGCACACTCTGCCCATACTCAAGGCGAGGCAGAAATGACAGCGCGGAAGCCCTGAAAACAGCCCTCGACCAAGCACAGAAGGGGTTCTCGTAGACACATACCCCATATTCCTCACTTCTTAGTGGAAAGTGATTGAGCCTCGGTTGTCCACAGAGATAAGGGGTTTAACTGCCTATCTCCACCTAACTTGTTACCCCACTCCTCTGTTTTTCCTGCAGTCACCTCCCAATAAACTACATGCTTTCAAATTTTATCTCAAGATCTGCTTCTTTAGAGAACTTGTCTGCTTCTAGACAAGCAAATTATATAGTATATGAAAAGGTGATACATGCTCTAGAAGAATATAGAGTTCATTAAGAGGGATCTGGATGTGAGCAGACTTGGAGGGGACAAGTGGGTAAACTATGCGATAAATGAGAGAAAGCCAGTGCAGAGGCCCTGAAGCAAGAGTACACCTGGTACGCTCAGGACTTGGGACACGGTACTGTGATGGAGCATGGGAAGGAGAGAGTGCTGGGGAAAGTGGGATACAAGAAGCAACAGATAGTGGGAGGGTTTAAGATTTTGTAACACCGTATAAGGACTATGGGTTTTAGCTCAAGTGATGCAGTGATATGGAAGGATTTGAGCAGAGAAGTGACATTAATCAACTTATGTTTTAAAAGCACTTTTTTGTTACTGCGTTGAGAAAAAAACTATGGGAAGTCAAAGGTAGACACAGGGAGATCAATTGGACCTCTATTACAAAATGCATGTAAGAGTTAATCAAGGCATTAAGACTGAAATATTAATTTTTTTAAAACTCTAGTGGAAACATTCAGTACAAAACAAGTAATAGATGAAATAAAGAAGAAATTGATGGGATGAATAGCAGAATGGATACCATTAAAGAATGGATTGAGTTTGAGAATTAGTTTGAGAAACTCTCCCAAAAATAGCAAGGAAGGACAAAATTCCGGCTCATGAAATCAATTTGGTAAGTTTTGACCAGCATTGAGAGAGAATAGAATAGAACAGAACAGAACAGGATAGAATAGAATACAATAAAGTAGAAAATATCACTGCATGGCACATAATAATGCTAAGAATTATTTATAAAACCTTTATTTCAGGTATTTTTATTTTTATATTTTTATATGTGTATGTATATTGAATTGCTATGTAAGTCCCTTAGTGTGGGTCACAATAAAAACAGTTTTAAAGCTAAAAAAAAAATCTATCAAGGGATGAAGAATGAATAAATAAATGATATGGTATTTATATACAATGAAATTATTCAGCCACATAAAGGAATGAAATACCGACACATGCTACAATGTGAATGAACCTTGACAATACGCTAAGTGAAGAAAGCCAGACACAAAAGGTCATATATTGTATGATTTCATTCATATGAAATATGCAGAGTAAGTAAATCCATAAAGACAGAAAGCAGGTCAGTGGTTTCCAGGGGTCAGGGGAAGGAGCAGTTGAGGAGTAACTGCTTCATGAGTGTGGGGTTTTATTCGGGGATAATGAAAATATTTCGGAACTAGATAGGGAGGGTGGTTATACAACACTGTAAATAAATATTCTAAATGTCATTGAATTAGTTAATATAATTAATTTATGTTACATGAATTTCGACTCCATTTTTAAAAAACATTAAAAAATGCATACAAGAAATGAGGGTAGCTTGGATGAGAGGGTTAGCAATAGAGGTGACAAGAGTGGCACGATTCTGTACATATTTTACAGTAGAGTCAACAGGATTTCAGGACTGGGTGTCAGTGTGAAAATTCTGACTACAAATGACTACAAATTTGGGGGCTTGAGCAACTGTAAGAAGGGACTTGCCATTTACAGATATGGGGAAAATTGCAGTGGGAGCATGTCTGGGGTAGAAGATGAAGAGGTCAGTTTTGAATATGTTAAGTGGGAGATATCTATTAGGCAGTATGTTAGTTCTAGCTTCTGTAAAAAGCACTATAAACTGGGTGGCCTATAAACAACAGAGAAATTCACTTCTCACAGTTCTAGAAGCTGGGAATTCCAACATCAAGCACTGGCAGATTTGGAATCTGGTGAGGGCCCACTTCCTGATGCACGGATGTCACCTTCCCGCTGTGTCTTCACATGGTGGAGGGGCAAGGCCTCTTTTATAAGGGCACTGATCCCATTCATGAGGGATTCACCCACATGACCTCATCACTTCCCACAAGGCCCCACCTCCTAATACCATCACCTTGGAGTTAAGATTTCAACATACGAATTTTTGGGAAACACAAACATTTAGACCATGGCAAACAAGCAAATGGAGTTTGAGATGTCTAGTATTAAGGAAGAAGACTTCAGCTAGAATCACACTCATTGTGTTATTATTTTTGTATCAAAGAATCAGTGAATATTTGGTATTTTAAATATGTATTGCGTGTAAGAGAATCAGCTTGTTAAAGTAATACATCAGCTTTGTAATTCTGAGTTAAACTGTGTAACCAGAATTTAAATGTATCTGAGCTTTCATATATCAAACCATTTTTTAAAAAACTTAGTTTTCCCACATTTGTGATTTCAATTTATTAGATTCATAAGATGTTTAAATGCTTGAGATTTGTCAATCATATCAATGATGCAGTTGAAAAGAAAATGTTAAATCTATTAATGAATTAAAATGATTTAAAGGTATACACACATGCAAACAGATCCAAATGCTATTCAAAGGCTCTTAAAAGTTATTGTAGATATATGGCCGGGCGCGGTGGCTCACACCTGTAATCCTAGCACTCTGAGAGGCCGAGGTGGGTGGATAGCTCAAGGTCAGGAGTTCAAGACCAGCCTGAGCAAGAGTGAGACCCCGTCTCTACTATAAATAGAAAGAAATTAATTGGACAACTAAAAATATATGTAAAAAAAAAAATTAGCTGGGCCTGGGGGCGCATGCCTGTAGTCCCAGCTACTCAGGAGGCTGAGGCAGAAGGATTGCTTGAGCCCAGGAGTTTGAGGTTGCTGTGAGCTAGGCTGATGCCACGACACTCTACAGCCCGGGCAACAGAGTGAGACTCTGTCTCAAAAAAAAAAAAAGTTATTGTAGATTTATAAACAGAACAGTAAATTTTGTGAAATAAACTTAAAAGCTTAAGTAAGAATTAGGTTTTTAAATTTCTAATTTTAATTGAATATTATTCTTTAAAAGAAAATTATCTCCAAAATTGTCTGTTCTACACACAAACCTGGCCCCTATGGCATCAACAGACTCATATTCGATACCTTGCTCTGATAAAAAATGAAAGGTTGAATGTCTACTGTCTAGTCAAGCATAATTTCTGAAGACCAGAGAAATGAAATGTACTACCTAAAGTTTCAAAGCCAGGATTGTCCAGATATTTCCTGTATTATTTATGCCTGTAAGGAGCTATGGTTTAACTTTGACTTTTTTGGAATTTTGGCATCCTATGATGCATGTCAAGATATTTGGGAAAATATCTGGAGGTCCATCTGGTTAAGGTACTCAATGCATTTTATTGTTATTGTTGTTTTAACTATTTAACACAACACATATGTGATTCGATACCTTGTATGACATGGTGTTTATGTCCATTAGGGGAGAATGGACTGGTCCAATATGTGACAGCAAGGCTATAGCAGATACAGTCAGAGAAAAAAAAGGAAGCATTCACTACAACGGGCTACTTTCATTTTTATCCAGTTCATTACCATATCTGGATAGAAACCACAGCAACAGCAGCAGTTTACAATATTAAGAAGAATTTGGGGAAACATAAAACTGTGCTGATTAACATTTTTAAAAATATTGTGTATAAGCAATACTGAGCTCTATTGGATTGTAGCTATTTCTAAGTTTATAACCAATTGTTAATATTGCAAGTGGGGTTTCATTGCGTTTATTCATTTAAGGGCTTATTTAATGGTTTGAGGCATCTGAAATTTTTGGTTGCTCCCATAAGTAGAATTAATTTAGGTTGATTTGATAACTGATTATTTACGAGGCTGGCTGGAGGACGAATAAGGTGGAATAGTGATATTAAAGCAGAAAATCAGTTTAAAGTAGCTCAGGTTTCCAGCCATGTTTTCTCTATTAGTTTAATTCTTTGAGCAGTTCCTCATACCCCTCTGAATTTTTAACACTTAGGGACTGATCACAGGGGGGAAATAATGACCATTAAGAGTTGCTTAAACACGGAAGAGTACAGCATGAGATTTTGAAGAATTTAGGAAGATGCAATCTATTAACAAATGTCAGTCCTGTGTGTCACTTCTTGTCTAACCCTTTTGACCTTATCATTTAGTTTATTTCCAAATATTTAACTCTAACTATAAATGTTTGGGTTTTTTACCCTATTAAAAATTCTTGCGGATTTTACAAATTAATCTTTGTAAGAAGTCGGGAAAGTGTAAGAATGTTTACTAAAAACTTCATAAATTTATCACCCAGAGTAAACATTTTGGTGGAATTCTTTCCATGTTTTTCTGTGTATATATAAAAAGAGTTTTAAAAACAAATTTGGGATCATATGTTTAATCTAGTTTATTTTTTTTTCTTCTGAAAATTTTATTGGGGGAAAACTACAAAACATTTACAGTACAATGTTTATAGTCACAATTTGTAGTGAGCTGATTTCCCAAAATATATTACCACTCAAGTTGACTTATCTTGTTACATTCAAAAACCTACTCTGTC
>CAUYRT010038835.1:0-15200 GCA_963574885.1 Lepilemur ruficaudatus
AGCTACTCTGGAGGCTGAGGCAGAAGGATTGCTTGAGCCCAGGAGTTTGAGGTTGCTGTGAGCTAGGCTGATGCCACGGCACTCTACAGCCCGGGCAACAGAGTGAGACTCTGTCTCAAAAAAAAAAAAAAAAAAAAAAAAAGTTCAAGCGTTCCAGACCTATTTTATTCCTGAGTGACACTATCCTTTCATACTTTCTAGCCTCCAAATGCCAGGGCAGAAGGGGCAAATCGCTGACCAAGGTAATCAGCGTGTGACTTTTCTCATCACGTAACGATGGCTGATTGAGCAAGTCTTGTGCGACAGCACTCAGAAGACATGAAATTCCCTCAACAAATTTACGCCTGGTAGGGACCTCTGTTTTATTTCCCTGCTTTCCCGGCACAGGGACTTTTAAAGGCAACCGGAAACAGGCACGCTCCCAGAGAGCATAACGACGGTGGAATAAAGCCCCAGGCAGCGCCACGCACTCAGGACCAGAGCAGGTGTGCTCCCTGCCGTCTGAAAGGACTTCATAAACAAGCAATTGAGGTGGCAAATTTACACTTATAATATCCTCATTAGCTCCTTTGAGCGATGATTACGTCTTCCTCTCTGGATTTTTTTCCCACAGATGATAGAAGTCTTAATATGCCCATAAAACACATCTGAAGAAGCGTTCAGAGGCAGATCTCAAAGCCCTTTGCGAACATGAACTCATTAATCCCCCCTCAGCCTGAGCGACGGGCAGCCGTCGTGTCTCCTTATCCCATTACACAGGAGAGAAACTGAGACCGGGAGATTAAACGCTTCTCTCCAGGTCCTCACGGAGGGGTGGCAAGAACAAAGGCTCTGCCGGACTTTTGTGCGGCCCATTAACCGTCCTGGGGGAGGGAAGGAAATGAAATGTGGGAAGCACCTACGCCGGGGCAGGCACTGGTTTGCTTTATTCTATTTTAGTATTCTTGAACCTCATTTAGAGTCACAAAGCCCTGCAAACTGGGCAGTTTAAGCGATTTGCCCAAAGTTGCCCCGCAGAGTCCCAGGCAAGGGCAGGATTCAAGCCCAAGTCTGTCCACGGTGCTGTGTAACTTGGCCTCAAGATGGTGTGTTTTGAACACAGGACCAGTGCTTTCATGAAAAGGAGCGACATTACTGCAATGTGTTTCACATTGAGAATGGCCACTTGGGGCGGTGCACTAGGTGTCAAAGTTGCAGGGAAGTTTCTAGACCTTGGCTTCCAGTAACAAATTAAAGGTTTGCCATTGTGACTCCTTCAAGGAGTTTGAGCTAATGAAATGCCTCGCTCCAGAACGCCCCCCCTTCTTCTCACACTGGGGAGTTGTCAGTCCCTTTCATGGTATTGTTTTTTACTACTATTACTGTTCTTCTTCTTCTTCTTCTACATGAGTATTGTTGTTGTACCCTCCCTCCCTATAAATAAGCTTTTTCACCCTCTCATGAGGAAATGGGGGGCAGCTTGGGGGCAAAAAACAAATTTAAAAAATCCCCTTGACCACTCGCCATGGTCCTGTGGGAGTCCGAGCAGCTTCCGCTAGGAAGACGAACTCCAAGCCCCTGTGTAAGCTGATCGTCTCAAGTTGCTTTGGTATTCATCTATAGAATTTTTCAATTATGTATGACTAATTTTGCACAAAGTCATTATTTAAAGCAATTTGTCTCCGTGTGAGAGGCAACACCTTTGCCTTCCTGAAAGGTGGGCGGGGGAGAATGTCCTAATCCACCGCGCATCGGCTTGAGTTATTAAGCGGTCACAGGAGTTCAAAAGAGAAAAATAATGAACAGGTAAGTCATCGCATGTAAAAATTCCTCCTCTATATTATCAAAATACAAATTAATTATAGATAAGATCAAACGAGTTCTCTTTAATGTATGGCTTTCCCAGAGAAGGCAACGAAAAGAGCGCATGGCCTGTGGGAGGGGAGTTGAGGGTACAGAGAGGGATCTTTTATTAACGCTGGCGGCGTTTCATTGGAGACACGGTGCCTGTGAAGGCTGCAGAGGGGCCTCGGGAGAGTTCTGGGACATGCAAATAAAACCTGCTTTATTGCACTAGGGGCTAACTCCTGTGTGATCTCATTCCCATGGTCACTCTCAGGCAATGACAGAACCGCCCCATACAATGACTCCTCCGGCCTGTGCAGTCAATAGGTAGAGAAACCTAACAAATGCCAGTCTTGCTGGCAGAACTTGGCAAGGACTTGCAGTCATGGCCTTAACAGGGCTTTCATTCTTGATCTTTCAAGCAAGGACCAAGCTGAAGTAAGCCCATGATTCATTCTCCTTGGGGAAAAAAGGAAAAAAAAGAGAGATGAGAGAGCCCCCTCCTCTCCACCCTCTCCGCCCCCAACCCCTTCCCAGTTGTATGTAATGCTAATATTCACATGACTGCAAACATCTTCAAAATAATAGTCCTATATACTTAAGGTTAATCAGAACGGGCGCCATCCAACTTGCAAAGGTAGCAATTTTCCTTCATTAAAGCCAAATCAAGAAAGAGAACTTTGGGATTCCTTAGGGCTAATTACAAGGTGTTAATAATAACAATATAATGGCAGCAATTTTCCAGCTTTGCTCAAACCTATAATCTGCTTGAGTGCCTTATAGGATTGTCTGTGAGTTTATATAAAGCCAAGTGTTAGTCCAAAAATGTTTTCAGTAATTTCATTTTTACATCATGTCTCTCCTGCGTGTTTATGATGATGTGGTAATTGTTGGTGAAGAAGTTTCTCGCTGAAGAAAGAACAAGTAGCAGCTTGACACCTCCAGGACTCTTCTTTCATTTCCCTTGAAGTGCACCCTGGGAAGAAGTGTTGGGTTGGCAGGAATGAACTCGGTGGCCTCTGAATGCTCAGAAACTCTGAGCAGGGTGGACACCGACATGTCCCTTATGGTCTCTGGGACACTTCTCCCAGGGACATGTCCCTTATGGTCTCTGGGACACTTCTCCCAGAGACTACTCTCCTCAACACGACCCAGTGCGAGAAGAAAGAGCCAACAGCATCACTGGGCATGAGGGATCTGGGCAGCTGCCTGCGGGCAAGCAGAGGAAATGCCACTCTGTCTCAGTATGTTGGTGTGTCCCAAAGCCCACTCTGCCGCTCCACAGAGGATGATGAGTGCCCGCCTTTGCTCAGCGGGGCCTTCTGTTTCACCAACCGATTCTCCTCACCGACTAGCTGCACGAGAACTTTCTCCTCAGAATTTTGATTCCATAGATGTGGCTCTTTCATTAAAAACCTCAAAAGACAGAAAGGCTAATTGGTGAGAGCTGCTGTGTTTTTTCTTCTATTCATTTATTTACCTCCTCTCAGTACCAGTGGAATGGCCGAACGCTCACTTGGAAGGAAAGGCCTTTTGTCAAGCCAAGAAATGTGGCATCTCACTCACTCTTTTTCTCTCGTTCGACTGCCTAGGAGGGAATTCTTCTAAATGTTGGACAGGGAAGAACTAACTTGTCTAGTATTGCCAAGCTGGGGTCTGAAGCCAGTTGTTTACAACCAATGCCTAAATCTGATCTTAAAAGTCAGTGATGGAAAAGCTGATACAATACGAACTCCGTGTGGTTGCTGCCAACTGTTTAAGGATGCCCAGGAGACACAGCAAACCAAAGAAATGATAATTTGTCCTAATTGGGTTACAACCACGGGTAAACAGGCACCATCTGGAGTTCTGTTCATTTGGGAGTATATGAGCAGGGACAGTAGGACCTACATTATTTTGGAAAGTGTGACTTTCTTCCCTCTTGGCCCTGCAGGGTGGAGATCAGATGTAGAGAGGAGCAGTGGGGAAGAGGGCGGTGCTCGGGTTCAACGTCCTCCTCTGGAAGGCAGAAAATGATGTTCGGTCTCAGGGTCCTCCTGCGACTCAGCGGGGATCACCTACGTGAACGCCTGTGAGTTGAACCAGGAACGCTCAGCGCCCTTAAAAACCAAAGAGGGCTCGTCCCAGTCACGCTGAGCCGGGGTAGCGCAGACAGCTGCCGCCCGAGAGAGGAACGTACTCGCTCAAGATCACAGCTTATGTGTAGGAAGAAAAGGGGCAGGATTTTTATTTCTCCAGGTCTTGAACACCCTAGTTTGTTCGAAGAGCTTTTAAGGGAAACACAGTTGAGAGGCTGCAGAGGTGCCTGAGCAGTGAAGGTTGAGCAATCCGTCGCCAGAGGCAGGCTCGCAGAACTAAATACACAAGGTCTTCAGAAAAGGAGACGTCCAATCCTCGGCAGACACCCTCAGCTGCATCCCAACAGCCGTTCCCTGTCTTCCTTGTTAACAGAACGCTAATTTTGTTAGAGCAACAATATGCCCATCCTCAGGGGATGAATCATGGGTGATTTAAGACAGGGGTCGGCAAAGAACTGACCACTGGCCAAATTCGGCCCACTGCCTCCTTTCTGTACAACCTTGGAGAAAAAAGTGGGTTTTTTTTTTTAAAGACACTAGTCTCCCTCAATCTGCATTTTCACTCTCTGTGGTTTCAGTTACCTAAGGTCAATCAAGGTCCAAAAATATCTAATCGAAGATTCCAGAAATAAGCAATTCATAATTTTAAATCTCATGTTGTTCAGAATAGTGTGACTAGATCTTGCACCTCCCCTCTCCCTGTGTCCCACTGGGCACGTGGAGCATCCCTTTGTCCAGCACATTCACACTTTCTATGCTACCCACCCGTCAGTCACTTAGTGGCCAACTGGGTTATCAGATCCAGAAGCATAGTGTAGATAGGGTTCTGCTCTATCCCCAGTCACAGCATCCCCTGGGAGTCTTGGAATGCAACCCCCATGAATAAGGGGGACTACCCTTTTGAAATAGTTTTTAAAAAATCAAAAGAAAAGGCCGGGCGCGGTGGCTCACACCTGTAATCCTAGCACTCTGGGAGGCCGAGGCGGGTGGATCGCTCAAGGTCAGGAGTTCAAAACCAGCCTGAGCAAGAGCGAGACCCCGTCTCTACTATAAATAGAAAGAAATTAATTGAACAACTAAAAAAATATACAGAAAAAATTAGCTGGGCATGGTGGCACATGCCTGTAGTCCCAGCTACTTGGGAGGCTAAGGCAGAAGGATCGCTTGAGCCCAGGAGTTTGAGGTTGCTGTGAGCTAGGCTGACGCCACAGCACTCACTCTAGCCCGGGCAGCAGAGTGAGACTCTGTCTCAAAAAAAAAAAAAAAAAAAATCAATTGGGCACATTTGTGGGGCCTGTTTCTGCATTTTCTGTTTTGTTCCATTGATCTATGTGTTTGTGCCATATAATCTTGATTACTATAGCTTATTTTCAAAATTGTTTTAACTATTCTAGTTCTTTTGTCTATCCATATAAATTTTAGAGTAATCTTGTCTAGATCTACAAAAAAATCTTACTGGGATTTTGATAGGAATTGCATTAAACCTGTGCATCGGTTTGGGCAGAATTGATGTCTTTAGCATGTTGAGTTTTCCAATCCACAAACATGGTATGTCTCTCCATTTATTGACATCTTCTTTGATTTCTTTCATCAGTGTTTTGTAGTTTTTGACACATAAGTATTATACATGTGCTTAGACTTATACTGAAGTATTTCAGATTTTTGAGTGATTCCAAATAGTGTTATATTTTTAATTTTTGTTTCCATGTATTCATGCTAATATATAGAAATACAATTGCTTTTTGTATGTTTATCTTATATGCTGTGGCCTTGCTGAACTCATTTATTAGTTCTAGGAGCATATTTTTGTAGATTCCCTAGGATTTTTTACCTATTCAGTCATGTCATCTGCAAATAGGGATGGTTCTGTTTTTTCCTTCACGGCTTGTTTGTGTGCCTTTTCTTTTTCTTGCTGTATTGCACTGGCCAGTACATACAGTGCTCTCTTGACTAAGAGTGACAAGAACAGACATCTTGCTTGTCACAATCTTAGGGAGAACCTTTTAGCCTTTAACCATTAATGATGCTGGTTGTAGATTTTTTCTAGATGTTCTTTATCAATTTGGGGAAGTTCCCCTCTATTTCTGTTTTTCTGAGAGTTTTTATTACATTGAATTTTATCAAATGCTTTCCCTGCATGGATTGATGTGATCATGTGGTTTTTCATCTTTAGGCTGTTAATAGGAGATTACATGGATTTATTTATTTATTTTTTAACACTGAACAAGCCTTGCATTCCAGGAATAAACTCCACTTGGTCCTGGCACATAATTCTTTTTATATATATCCCTGAATTCAATTCACTAATATTTCGTTAAGCATTTTTATGTTTATGTTCATAAGAGTATTGATGTGTAGTTGTATTTTTCCTACTTTGTCTGGTTTTGGTATCAGGATAATACAGGCTTCATAACGTGGATTGGGGAGTGTCCCCTGCTCTTCTGTTTCCTGGAAGAAATTATGTAGACTGGCTTTTAATTCTTCAAACATTTGAAAGATGGAGTTCCCCAGTAAAACTACATTGACCTGGAGAGTCCTTTTTTAGGAGTTTTAAAATTATGAATTCAGTTTCCTTAGTGGTTATAGGACTATTTGAATGATCTGTTTCGTGTTGGATGAGTTATGGTGGTTGGTGTGTTTTGGGGCATTGGTCCATTCCATCTGAGGTGTTACACTGAGGCGTGTACAGTTCTGTTAACAGTGTCCAGTGCTCCCTCCTCAGCCTTTCCGTGTCTGCAGGGTCTGCAGCCATCTCCCTGTTTCGTTCCTGTAATTAGTCATCTGTGCCTCCCCTCTCTCTCCCTGTCGCTTTTCTTTTTTGGGGGGCAGTCTTTCTAGAGGTTTATGTTTTGAAATTTTCAAAGAACCAGCATTTTGTTTCATTGACGTTTCTCTTTTTTTTTCCAATTATATTTATTTCTGCTGTGATCTTAATCATTTCCTACCTTCTGCTTTGGGTTCATTGTGTTCTTCTTTTACTAGGATTTTAAGGTTGGAGCTTAGATTATTGAGTCTGATGGCTTAACATTTATTACACGGCAGATTTTAAGCATGCCTACCAAAGCTTATACATTCAAATCAATGGTAGCCCACAGAGGAATCGCCTTTGGGTGATATCCACCTTGCTATTTAACTGCTCAAATACTGGGGAGCGTGCTGTGCCAGGCCTTGTGCTAGATGCCCCTTTCCCCTGCCAGCTGCAAACCCAGCCATCATAGCAAACGGATAACGTAGCCCACATGGATGATTCCAGGTGGGTAGAGTTCACGAGCATCTGCATAGAGCTTGCTGCAGGCAGGCCCAGGCCCGAGTACTCTACGAATAAGAACAGGGGTGCTCACATGTGGTCTGCCCTGTGATCAGGGTGAGTAACAGAAACCGGGTCTTCCTAGTTACACCTCCAGGGCTTTAAGGTGTGTGGAATATGGCAACGAGGTGAAAGATACTCCTTTGGAGCCACAGTGCAAACCAGCATTTCCGTACTGACAGCTGTATTTAATGCACGGTTCGTCTTGCATGTCTTGGTTTCCACATATGTGATGCATGCGTTCTGAAAGCCTCGTCACCTAGCACGCTGTTTGTCCCACGCGTCTCTTTCCTTTACAAACGATGTCATTATCTCACTTATTTTGAAGTTTTAAACATGGGTTTTCTGTTTTCTAGTAATGCCTCAACATGTGTGTTCTGACTTGCAGCAGATTCAAAGTGCCATCACGGGCACCATCAGCCCCCAAGGCATCGTGGTGCCAGCATCTGCGCTGCAGCAGGGAAACGTAGCTATGGCGACCGTGGCAGGTACGATGACGGACAGATGGACACTTTGTGAGCTTTTACAGAGGAAAGGTCCTGTATGTTAGAATGAGTATATAAATAGGATTTTTAATTAATGCCAGTTCATGATAGAGTAGTGTTAGAAGCTGGTATTCTTTGCCCATTTCTTGTTAATTCTCAGTAACAGATATTTTATGTAAATTGTGTTTCTGTACAAAAAATATATTGGAAAGAGGAAAGGTTTTATATGGGAGTTGAAAATATGTAGTGAAAACCGATTGTCATTTTGAAATAACATAGGTTTTAACTGTGCTTCCAGCAGCACCTGAAATCTTAAGTTGTGTCATTGATGGTAATGAAATAAAAGCGCAATCTTAGTCTTAGTCCTACTTGCAAAACAAAACCTTACAGGAGGGGCCAGACTCCGGAGTCCCCCGGTGCAGGGGGACGTTGCGAACACAGCATCGTGAGAGTGGGGTGCGCGTGTTGGGGGGGGGTTTGCACTGCAAAGCCCCTCAGGGAAAGAGAGCACCGTCGGCTCGAAAGCATAGCTGGGAAACAGATACTCTCTGTTTGGTGCCTTTGGCCAAATGTTTAATATGTGCTCGTTGCAGGAAAAAGTAGAAAGCACAGGCAGGGCACCAGAGGGAGCCTGCACCCCACGGGCTGGCCGTGCGTGCTGTGCGCTGTCAGGCCCGTGCTGTTCGCCCCGCCGGGGACTTTGTTTTGATGATTTATAGTGACCAGTCAGCTGGCTAAGTATTGTTGATCATTGAAATGATTAAAAAACTCATCAAACTAGAGATTTTAGTCCTTCTGTAAGTACATCAAGAAAGAATGGCCGGGCGCGGTGGCTCACGCCTGTAATCCTAGCACTCTGGGAGGCCGAGGCGGGAGGATCGCTCAAGGTCAGGAGTTGGAAACTAGCCTGAGCAAGAGCGAGACCCCGTCTCTACTATAAACAGAAAGAAATTAATTGGCCAACTAAAGATATATATAGAAAAAATTAGCCAGGCATGGTGGCACATGCCTGTAGTCCCAGCTACTCGGGAGGCTGAGGCAGGAGGATTGCTTGAGCCCAGGAGTTTGAGGTTGCTGTGAGCTAGGCTGACATCACGGCACTCACTCTAGTCCGGGCAGCAGAGTGAGACTCTGTCTCAAAAAAAAAAAAAAAGAAAGAAAGAATGGTTTTAGGCCGGGCGTGGTGGCTCACGCCTATAATCCTAGCACCCTGGGAGGCCGAGGCAGGCGGATCACTCAAGGTCAGGAGTTTGAAACCAGCCTGAGCAAGAGCGAGATCCCGTCTCTACTAAAAATAGAAAGAAATTAATTGGCCAACTAAAAATATATGTAAAAAATTAGCCAGGTGTGGTGGCACATGCCTGTAGTCCCAGCTACTGGGGAGGCTGAGGCAGTAGGATTGCTTGAGCCCAGGAGTTTGAGGTTGCTGTGAGCTAGGCTGATGCCACGGCACTCACTCTAGTCCGGGCAACAGAGTGAGACTCTGTCTCAAAAAAAAAAAAAAAAAAAAGAATGATTTTAAATCATTAAGACTTCAAAGCGGCTTGTTTTTCCTTCTCCCTGTCAAGGTGGCACAGTGTACCAGCCTGTCACGGTTGTCACTCCCCAAGGCCAGGTGGTCACACAGGCGCTGTCTCCTGGGACGATTAGGATCCAGAACTCCCAGGTGCGTGTGCCATTTGACGGAGGCTCCTGGGGGCCGTGCTGCGCTCGTGTGGGGCACAGGCATAGCAAGCTGGAGCGTCCCTCTGCATTGAGAGCATTTGCTCGTGTGGCGATCGGCGGTCGCCGGTTAATCCGGACACCAGTGTTTGGTTTCTTTGCGCTCTTCGTCTTCCTCACTGTAGAGGGCGTGCGCAGTTGGGAAAATTCTGAAGAAGCAGGGAAAAAGTAACTCATAATCTGCCCCTAGAGCAGCCACTGTTACCGCTGTCGTGTTGGATTTTGTGCTTGTCCATCAGGAGATGGGAGGTCCTGTAGGCACGCTCTTCCCAGCATGCCCACGGAGGGCACAGCATGGCCGCCAGGCTGGTTTTTGGTCCCGCAGCCTGGCCCACACCTCCGGCGTGAGGACGTCCTGCTGGGCCGGAGCCCACGCTCTGCAAAGCTGCTGGGGCCTCTCTGCTGTGCCCTCCCCCTGCGCCTGCGCAAGGCCCTGACCAGTGTGCGTTGCCGGGTCTCGTCTGAACACACTGATGTGTTCTTTATGTTAGCCTTTGTCTCTGACCCGCACAGATGTTTCTACAACCTTAACAACTTGGAGTCCCCAGCCTTGGGGTGTTGGCGTTTTATGAACACAATAGCAAATACCAGAGGGCCTGGGCGGGGGACTTCAGAGATCACCGGTGCAAACACGCCGTGGGCTGTAGGGACTGCGCAGGCGCTTCCAGTGCTGTCCCTGGGTTCTGGGACCAGGCTGCTTTTCCGTTTAAAATGCCTGTGAAAATAAAGCAATGTCTGGTTTGTGGTTTTCTAGTCTCAAATATTCTCTTTTAGAGGGAACATTTTCAAGTCGGATGCTTCACTTACTTCGTAGAGGCTCATTTGTCCTGTTCAGAAGCAAGTTCTGCCGGGTGCGGTGGCTCACACCTGTAATCCCAGCACTTTGGTCTCATATTTGAGATGAGTCTGTTTAAATGTAGCGTTCCAGGCTGAAATCCTTCCCACGCGGTGTTGGGAGGGCGTCGCTTCCTTGTCTTCCCGTGGCCGGTGCTGCCTTTGAGAAGGTTGTTACTCTTTCTTCAAATCGTTTGCGTTTTTCTCCATTTTTGGATGGATGCTTCCCTCTTCCCGTGGGTGCTCTGAGTGTCCTGGCGGGGGTCTCTTTCATGGGCTGCGCTGGGCCCTCCGTGTCCTTTAACCCCAGAGTCCTCAGTTCCCGTGTGTCCCTGCAGTTTCCTGTGGCGGGCTTGCCCCACCCCCGCACGCACCTTCTCTTTCTCAGGCTCTTATTACCTGAACGTTAGACCTCCTGAACCGTCTCGCTTGATTTTTTAAATATGTTTTTTCTTCCAATTGCCACTTTTTTCCTATTTTCTGAAAGATTTTGTTTTACTTTCCAACCTGTTTATTGAATTTTAACTTTCTAGTGTGTTTTTAATTTCTAAGAGCTTTTCCTTGCTTTCTGTTTTTTTTCTTTCTTTTTAATAGCATCCAACTGGAGCTTCATGGGTAGCTGAAATTTTCTTTTGGTTCCTGCATGCTCTCTGCTTCCTCTGCCTCGCAAAGTTCATTCACTTTGGTCTCTGCTGTTTATGATAGAGGCTTTCAAGTATTTGGGGACACTTGACTGTCTTTTTAAATTTAGACACGAGCCCCCAGAAGTTCTTTCTTTGGTGCTTCCCAGGTGCTGGGCGCGGCCCCTGGCTTTTCCCTTGGCTGACCTCCAGATGCAGCCGCGTCAGTCTTGCCTGTCCAGTTTCTCCAGAGAGGGACTCTCCCACTCCCCGCTCAGAGCACGAGCGGGGGCTCCCGTTTGTGTGCAGACCTTCCTCACGCCCTTTCTCTCTCTCTTTTTTTTCTTTTTTTGGTATTCGTTAATTGTTTATTTATCAAGAGAGATTATTGCTCAGCCCACATATAGCTCAGGAACACAGGTCAGTGACAAACTTCTATGTAAATCAGCCCAAAGAAATTCTTTCTATTCCAAAATCACTTTGCACTCTGGAAGATACCAGCCTTCCTCATCTCCTCAAAATCTTTCGTAGAATCATAATTTCTATAGAAATCTGCAAATGCCTTCTTTCTTGGTTCAGCCACAGCAAACTTGTTGAAAGCGGCAGCCCAGGGATACAACAAGTGCACCAACAATACCAAACCGCAGGGGGCCACACACCTGAGGGTTCGTCAAAGCACTGGACACCGTGGTAGTCAGTGTCCTTGATGGGCATGCCAACCTCCGTGCGTCCTTGTGGCCCGATGGAGAAATGAGCTGCCCTCGCTGCTTCTTAGACAGACTTCCAACCAGTCCCCCGGCTTCCAGACCCCCTGCCGTGTCCAGTCCCCAGGCCTTTCTGGAGTTGAGCAGGGTGAATGGACTGTCCTCTTGGCCCTCAGCCAACTTTCCTTCTCTTGAATGAGTCCTCACTCCTGGACCCCGTGGGCACACTTCAGAAGTCCAGTGTCGCGATGCCTGTCCAGAAGCCCGGGTCTGCTCTAACCTTGAACCGAGAAAGTCAGCGCTGAAGCACATGTCGCCTTTCGTTAAGATCATCATCGTGTATTCAACCGAGACAAACACAGCAAACAAACTAAAGTTTGGCCCTGATGCTTTGCAACTCATTTTCACAGTTCAGTTTCCATTCTTTTTCCTTACGCACAAGCTTGAGCTATAGGCAGTTCTTAATACGATTTGCTCTCAGTCCTTAAACAAACACATTCATGAAATAATTACTCCCGTAGTAATGCCCTTGAGTTTTAAGATTTACGATATTAGTATCTCCTTTAAGGTCATAAAATTCAATTCCTGTCGGCTGTCTCTTTAGACGTTGGTTTTCAGATTTTTGAAGAATATATCCAAAAAGGTATAAATCCAGAGGAAGTAAAGGTAAAATAATATAGTAAAAATTTTTCCAAAATAAACTTCTAAATCCTTTAACCATGTTTATGAGTACAGTATACTAAAATTGACCTGTAGAATTAGATGTTCACCTATTTATTAAGTCGGTCCATATATAAGTTCTCATATAGGCCTGATGTGTCCGTGCCGTGGGCCCTGGAGGACAGTTTGCTTCCTTCCTCGGTCTGTGCGGCGAGCAGTGAGGACATCGTCTCCGCACGTACCAGGGAGGGAGATGCTGTGTCTGGGAGAACATGCCAGGGCCCTGGAGCATGGCCTCGTGAACAGATTTTTTCTTAATGCTTTTCTGATAAGACACTTGGCAAAGAAGTGCCAGGCTGGTCCTTTTCTTTTATATAGAATTGGAAGAATGTCATTTATCCTTTCTCAGTGCCTGCCGAGGTGTCTCAGAGGACACTTAGGGGAGCCCTCCCGCTCCCTGTCCCTCCATCGGCCTCTTGTGCTCCGTGCGTCTTTCCCCCGCAGCTCACCCGGCACAACTTGCTCTCATCAGCGCTGCTTCCTGGTGTCCCTGTCCATTGTCACGGTTGCTTGAAGTCTCTGTTAGCCTAGGAAATTGGCGTTCCCCCCTCACTACGGGAGGCACAGGTGGGAACAGGTGGTGGCGAGAGGACATGGGCTTCACCTGCCTGCAGAGCGACCTTAGCGCCCGTGCCAGGTGAGGGGCCTGTGCGGACTGTCACTAGCCTAAAGAGTTCCATGCAGAGGAGCCAGATCCTCACAGGGTCAGTGTGCAGGGCGCGGCGTATCGGCCTTTGCTGTAATTAAGTCACTTATCTGTATGGTCACTGTCTCCATCTGAAGTCGTAAGCTACTTGGGTGTGTCTGTTTCCTGTGCTTTCTAACATGATTTCTCAATTATTTAAAAGCTTCAGTTACAGTTAAACCAAGATCTAAGCATCTTGCATCAAGACGACGGCTCATCGAAGAACAAGAGGGGAGTTCTGCCGAAGCACGCCACAAACGTGATGCGATCGTGGCTCTTCCAGCACATAGGGGTAAGGGCGCGGGACCGTGCAGTCGGCAGTCCCCGGGGTGCCTGTTTCCTGGCTTGTGTTCGTGGGAAGCATTTACTCATGCAGGCTGGCGGGCCTGACTTTCGGTATCCATGCTTTGTCGAGCGTCTGTGACGAGTGGAGCGTGGGGCAGAAGGGAGGGTCACCCACAGGTGGAGGCCTTTGCTTCGAGAACTTGCAATGCAGCGAGGGATCCCACGGCGGAAGGGAGAGCACGCGGCCCCCGCAAACCGTGCGCGTGCGCAGGAGCCGAGCCCTGCCCGCCAGTGGCACCTGGGGTGGGTGAGGTCAGCTGGAGAAGGGGCAGACAAAAGATGCGTTTGGGCAAAACCTGGGAAAGTCGCTGTGTTTGTGTACGTTGGGTTTGAAAGGAGGACACGACAAGGTTACAGACGCAGATGTGGAGTGAGCATGTCCACCAAGGGGTCAGCGGCGGGCGTGTCGAACGGGACTCGAGTCTGGCCCGGCAGGGAGCCCCGGTTTGTCCAGGGTGTGCATTCACTTCCTTTCCTTCCTGGGTCACAGTCGCAGGTCTCCTTGTCCCCAGACATCTTAGGAAGCACAGCAAAGGGACGTGCCTACCAAGTTAACGGGAAGATGTGCTTGTCACCGTGTGTGGCATGGTCGCTGCCAGCCTGCTGCTCCACGGCAGCTTTCAGAGGACACTGTAGCCCCCAGCCAGCAGGCAGGTCTGGAGTGACCAGGCCTGGCTCTCAGGGAGGAGTGCACACAGGCCACAGCGGCAAGTGGGCTCCCAGGAGGGAGAGAGAGGCTGGGTCGGGCTGGACGCTGCCTGTGGCCTCTTGCTGGCCCCTCCTGCCACCTCAGGAGGGCTCCGCCTTCAACAGGGCTCTCCCTGCCAGCGTCCGGCTCCCCCTGGGTGCACGTGGGGCCCTTGCTCCTTCGGCTGGGCCCACCCTCCTGGCCGCTGCCAGGCGTTCTTGAGAGCTGTCCTGCTCGGCCCCAGTCTGCCCCCTCTCACGAGCATCACCACTGGGTCCTGTCTTCTCAGGACGTCTTCTCACGTCCTCTGTCTTCCCTGCTGCCTCCCTGTGGGCAGGGGTGTCTGTGGCCTCATTGGTCGTGCCCGCTGCTGGGGCTGAGGCCTGCATTTGTCCTTGGCACTCTGTCGTCATCCTCCCCCTGACTGTGAGCCCAGCGCCCATCTCGCTGTGTCGGTCCCTCTAGGGCTTAGCTCACCCATGGCTGAGCGGCTCCCTTTCCTCCTACTACACTCGGGCTCCGTGGTGGCTGGCAGGGGTCAAGGGAAGTGACTGGCTCACAGGCTTAAAACTGGCAGGTGATGTCCTGAGCAGTCCAGGGAGGGGAAGGGGACCCCTTCCCTGGGGCAGAAGGCCTGGAAGGAGCCCAGGGCACCTCTCCCCTGAGCACTAGGTGCCCCCAGCCGCCTCCTAGCCCCCGCTCTGGTGTTGTGGTCTCTGCTATTCTGTTTCCACCAGTGCAAGGTAGTGAGCAAGACGTGTCCAGGGGAGGAAGAGTGCGGTCTCTGCGCCACGTGCCCCCTCCTGGAGATTGGTCCTGCCAAGGTCATTCATAAGCCGTGTACCAGATGTTCCAGTGATGTCTGGTATAATAATGGGAACGGTGGCTCACGCCTGTCATCCCAGCACTCTGGGATGCCGAAGCCAGAGGATTTCTCGAGGTCAGGAGTTTGAGACCAGCCTGAGCAAGAGCGAGACCGCGTCTCTACTAAAAATAGAAAGAAATTAGCTGGACAGCTAAGAATATATAGAAAAAATTAGCCAGACATGGTGGCACATGCCTGTAGTCCCAGCTACTTGGGAGGCTGAGGCAGGAGGATCGCTTGAGCCCAGGAGTTTGAGGTTGCTGTGAGCTAGGCTGACACCACGGCACTGTAGCCCGGGCAACAGAGTGAGACTGTGTCTCAAA
>CAUYRT010038836.1:0-66024 GCA_963574885.1 Lepilemur ruficaudatus
CCAAATTTCAGATGAAGTAGTTTGGGTCTGACAGGTACCTGTACATACCCCTACCTCCTCCCTAAACTGCGCTGAGCACACACAGTGCACACACGTGTGTGCAAGTTGGAACAGTACAGGACTCATGCAAAGCACGTGCCAGTTTAGGCAGGGCTGAAAAAAATTTCAAGGCAGATGTTTTCCTTTTTGTATTTAGAGAAATACCCTACGATTTTTTCAACTTATACTGACTCTGTGCATTTTTGTGGGACTGTGTGAAGGAGAGACTGTTGAGATCCTGAGTTTAATTTCATGTAATGAGCAGAGGCACATGGAAATATGCCTTTAATAACTAATTTTTAGTAATAATCTCAGTACTATAGTGCCCAATACCATGAGAAAAGTGGAGTAAATTACTTACCAAGCAGGATGCTTTTTAGTGCTCTGCTATGGAATTTCTTACGATTATTAACTACGGTGGAAATTATCTATGACTCTCTAGTGTTCTCTTTATTATTAGGTAGACAAAGCCCAGTGAGCTTTTTTTGCTATGTATTTGCTTGTTGGTTATTAACAAATAAAAACTAATAAAGTCATCTATTCATAGAATTTCTCATGGAACCAGCAGGCACCAAGGCGCCGTAAACTCTCCGCCAGCACACCGAGAGCTTCAGCTCTCACCTTGAGTGTTTTTCAAAACTACAATGAAAGAGTTTTTAGATAACTGAAAAAGAACTTCCACAGACAATCTAACAGGTAAGTTTCTGATACTTCAAAAGAGTCATTTCTTGCGGTCAAACACGTGAGAACCACGAGAGGCCCCTAAAACAGGGCTGTGTGTGCGACGCAGCTACGGAGGCGGCTCGCCGGTCAGGCAGGGGGCCAGCGCTCACGCCGGAGCGCGCATTGCAGAACGAGGTTCCAGCTGTTTTCCTGTGTCACCTCCCCGGTTAGGACAACGTGTTTCCCGAGGAAGTTCTGAAGGAACCATCTGACGTACCCTCGGCCCTCCTGCAATTGCGAGCCTCCGCGGGGCCGGCCAGTCCCTGCTCCCCAAAGACCCTCTCACTGCGCCCACGAGCCCACGAAAAACGCACACAAATGAGCCCGATGTTTATATCGACACACAGGTTTCTTCTGCTCAGCGCTTTACTGCAACCTCTTGTTAAGACCGAGGCCACAGGAGGAGAATGAGGTTGGTAATATTCAGGCACTAAGGAGTAGGATGTTTATTAAACAGCACATGTTCATATCTTCCTGGACTCACGAATCAGGACAACATCCAAAACATAAATATGTAGAATTGATAATTATAGGTAAGTGCCTCTCCACAAAAACCCGGAAGAATTTTATTCTTTATAACAAGGTCCAAAACTAGAAAACAGTGTGAGCTGAATTGGTGTCTGTAGAAATACATTACTTTTTAGTAACTGACACTCTCCCACTCCGAGAGAAAATTTTCTGTTGGATGATGGCCAAAGAGATTAGCTAAGTGCTGAGAGACCGTGTCCTCTCTCTCCCTGCGTCTCTGACCTGCGTCACACCATTATAATCCATATGCTCCCCTCGTGTCCAGAATTTGGTGACAGGGCAGGTCATAAGTTCTATGGGTATTTTAAGGAAGGGAAAAAACCCCACCATACAACACAAAACACACCGTTCTGCACCTGACGCCAGCATTATTTTGGCTAGATGTGGGAGACAACATTTCCTCGAGGCTATAAAATTTCATGGAGCATAAAGAAAAAATACGACAAGGAATCAGCCTTTTGGTTATGACAGCTTTTCCTTCCAATGCAAAACAGATTCTCTTCTGCAAGCTTTTCTCTTCTTTCCATGGAGTGGGTGACGGCGACGGGTCAACACGTCATCCGCCAGCAAACTGGAGATGCTGCTCCTAGGAGTGGGCTCCTCAGCCTTCCCGCTCAGGGCCCTGTGGCTTGCCCCTGCCCTCTGGGTGACCTTGGCTTCGGCACCTGACCTCTCCAGACTCATCGCCCCTTTCTCTGCGCTCACCCTGCTACCGTCAAGGCCGCTGGCCCAGCTGAGTGACAGCCCCGTCTGTCCTAACCTCCAGGTTTGCCAGACCTGGTTTTCGTGGCCCAGAGCATCTTCCTTCCTACGTGGCTCTGAGCCTCCCTCGGGTCTCAGCCTGGGTGCTGTCCCTCCCCGGCTCTATGCTGCACTCGCCACACAGGCAACGGCTTGCGGAGAGGACAGGAACGGTCCTCAGGGACCCTCACTGCATCCTCGGAGGCCGCTGCGGTGCCTGGCTAGCACTCAGTCAATGACGTTTGTGTGACGAACATGAGTGTGCACAGGAACGGTTGCTAAGTTGGTGCCGTTGGTCAGAAAGAAACAGTGGAGGACTGAAGGGGCATCTTCTGAAAATGACACGGGACCACTTTTCTCCCTGACAGTCCCGGACGGCTGCCCGCTGCGTCAAAACGCCGGCCGCCTGCCCGGGGCTCAGCCCCCACCCGCTCCACTTGCTCCCTCCGTGCTGCGGTCACCCGGCTGCCGGCCCGCTCTGTAACCGTGTTCCTGTCACCCCCATCTCAGGCCTCTGCCCATTTCCTCTTCCGGTGTCACTTTCCTCTCTGCTCAGCGGTGACATCCCCAGGGAGACCCTCCTGACCACGCCGTGTAGAGTCACCTATGACCTGTTACCTTCCAGCCTGCGTCTTCACCCTTCTCAAGCAGGTGACACCATTTGAGGTTACACTTAATCACTTATTTATCTATTTGCCGTCTTTCCCTCTTGCCAGAGCACACACTCGAAGGCAGGGACCTCCGCTGTCTTGTGCATAAATATACCCCCAGTGCCCAGAACGAAGACTTACCCTAAACCTCTTTGATGAGAGACAGATGAATAAACGAGTGAATGAATCTCAGACGTTCCTTAAGTTCTCTGTGTGTCTGTTTGCTACTGGAAATGCCGGGAGGTTTAGAAATCACACGTGTAAATCACCTAGTGCAGTGCCAGAAACATAAAAGACACGAATAAGTACCTGGTGACTGCAGGAAGGATGTCCTTCCTCTAACTCTTAGCACACATTGGAAGGTAATTTGGAGAGTAAAAAAGATACTTGGAGTTAAAAGTACTGGGTCTGAGTTCCTGTTTATTTCATTATCTGTGTGACCCTGAGCTAATCTTTTCACGTCTCTGAATTTCAGTTTTCTCACCCAGTGGTCCCCAACCTTTTTGGCACCAAGGAATGGTGTCATGGAAGACAATTTTCGCTGCCGGGGTTGGGGGCAGCTCAGGCGGTGACGAGAGTGACAGGGAGCGGCTGTAAATACAGACGAAGTTTTGCTCACCCGCCTGCCGCTCACCTCCTGCTGTGTGGCCCGGTCTGCACAGGCCACGGACCGCTACCAGCTGCTACGAGGATGAATGTTTAGGCGACGTCTGTAAAAGTGCTTTGGAGAGTGTGAAGTGCTAAGCAAATACGTGTAATTTAAACAGTATTATTATTGTTATGTGAAAATATCTGTTGATTAATGGAGAGAGGGAAGCTCTTACTCTGTCCGCTCACCCTCCTCCTGAAAGAATTAAGCACGTGTACGTTGGAGTCACAAAGCCGGCCCCGTTTCAGGGGGACTAGTCCGTCTGAAAAACTCTAGTTCAAGTAAAGATGAGCTTCAGAAACCCCCTTAACGAGGTTAGAAAAAATAACCAGCTTGAATGCTCTGTGAGCTATACGCAGACGCGAAAGTTTTCAGTAAGTCAAGAAAGAAGCTTACAAGCGTTTCGAATTTCCTTTCTCTAACTTACAAAAGGTTTTAGGAAGTTGGTCATTTGCTTGTCAGCCCTTGCTGGTGGCTGCCCCTTTCTCAGCGGCCTTTCCCAGCATCCGTCTGCAGCCACTTGGGGAAAAGTTCGGGTCTCGGTGGTGATTTGGGCGTCCCAGGCTCATCCCTGACTGCACCTGGGTGGGTGGGGCAGCTCAGAGCACAGACCCCAAGGACGGGGCTCCGGCCCCAGGACACGACGGCAGGTGCTGGGAGAGCCCCTCCTGCCTGCAGGTGAGCTTCCTCTGCTGCTGCGGGTGACTCTGTGCTCTGAGGCAAAGAAATAACCAGCAGCCCAGTTATGCTGAAGTGTGTGTGTGTGCGTGCGTTTTCAAATACAATAAAACCTTTGCCCATATCCAGAGTGGGCATCTAAATGGCAGATCAGCTTTCTGTGAAACCGAAAATGGATTTAAGGGTTCAAGCTCCAGGAGAATAGGGCTGGGTCTGCTTTGACAAAGCTCATGTGCTTGGTGCCTAACCCAGCACCTGCTAGGTGCTCAAGAAATGACGGCTGAATACATGTCAGAGTGGGTTAATGAGCTTCTTCTCTGACCCCCAGATAGCTCCATCACAGAAACAGGTACCACGGTGACAGACCCTGCTTGGGAAGAGCTATGTGTGCATCACTTAAATCCTTTTAGGGTCATTTAACTCACCTGGATTACTAAGAATAATTTTTTTCTTGATACATCTTCATCTTCCAGTTTAAGTAAAACCTTTTAGAGAAATTTTCAAAAGAAATCTGTCTGGTTCAAATTATGTGTGAACCTGATGCTAGAAAGTGCTGAGTAGTGTCAGATTATACCGTCAACGCTGCGTGAAGTTCTAGCGCTTTCTAGTGTCTGCCTCCCTCCCAGCCTCCATGCTTCTGGGTAAGAAGAACCTCATTTAAAGGGCTTGGTAAGGGCTTGGGTGTCATGGGGGAAAGCAGTGACTGGCCTTGTAGAATGAGAGGAGCTTTTACAGAGGTCACCAATTTCATCTGGGGCACCTGCACTGTCTTGTTTCACAGCAAGCGACAAATCTAGTTACTGGTCTTCAGAAACGACGCCATACAACCCAGTCTGTCCTGAAGTTACTGCGTGGATCATCACACCTCTTCAAACTCCACCTGGCACTGCACTTTGCGGACACCTTTTAATTCCTCGTATGAAATACGCATCGCAATTTGTAAAGGATGCCATTAAAATTTCATATGGACTCGAGTATTTTGTAATAAATGCCAGCTAACATGCACGGTTTGTATATTCCTTTTTAAATGAGACTTGTGAGTTTCCTACAAGTGGCTCTTATGTTACCGCTGCAATAACATTCTTTCATTTGAAACAAGCATATTCAAACATGTTACCTTAAAATGTTTCAGATCTGTTTGAAATTTGGTATAATTCCATTTTCCAGTGATCCAAACCCGGTGTCAAGGTGGGACTATTGTGTCCACAGCTCAAGAGCAAACAGGTTTTGCATCGTTTATCAGGAGGTTTGGGCCGATACCCCAAGCTCTCTACCGTCCATGACCCCTCTTTTCAGCAAATCCTCTCCTGAACTTCTCCGTTTATTTACGTCTTGCTGTGGCCATGGCCGGCTTGCTTGTGAAACTAAACCGAGTCCTCAGAGGCTAAAGGCTCAGTATGAAATGACTGAGGAAGATGAGGGCAGTTGTATTAGGGCCAAATACAGCGTGAAAACCTTGCTCTGGCTGAAAATCCGGAGCTCCTTTGGCACTTTAGTGTGTGCTCTTCTAGAGAAAATATTTCTACCTTTGCTGTTAAAGGCATTTGTGATTCAGGGAGAGTTAGAGGGGGAGTTTCTCGCATCACGTTGGAGCTATAAGAAACGATTTTATGGCAAATCAAAGCATGTGGAGAATCCATCTGTTCCAACCTCGTCCTGTAGTGACCTCTCGGTCCATCCTTTGAATTGCTGTGTGGGAAGTTACGTTATAATGCGAACCCTGTCACTTTATAAACACAGAAAAAAGACACACCTAGGTCACGCTTTACAATAAACGGCAGCTCATTATTGCTTCCTCTGGTATTTCCTTTGCAGTGTTGATTGTGATGAACTCCTGGCACCAGGCAGTAAATGCCATTCCAGAGAAATTCCAATTTCTCTTATGTAACAGGATGTCGGATCGGGGCTGCTCAGCCTCTGTGCAACGGAGCAGGCACAGTGTGGCGGTCACCAGCCCTCACGCGTGTGCAAGACAGAGCCACACGCGAGGGTTTTCAGAGACAGTTAAGAACCAGATCCGAGATTCTCGAGGATATAAAGTGGTCAGAGGGTGCAGGGAGGAAAGACTGGGGAGGACAGTCACTCGGAGAGAGCTGGTGCCAGACACGTCCCCTTCGTGGCAGAGGTGAGGAAGGGGCAACACCTCCAAATCGCAGCTCAGTGATGGGGAAGGGCCACCTCTAGAGCTGTGACAGGGGACACACAGAGGATTGGCACCTGGCTTGTGCCTGACAAAGGTGATGTCACACATTTTATGCCATAGAATGGTGTGTTTTCTTGATTTTGTTTCTCGTGGCAAAATGTGACTTTCAGATTAAAATAACCTTTTCTTCTTGGGCACTTTTTGTTTTGACCTGTACAATTAAGGGCTTAGAGAGCTCCATTAATTCTGAGAGAGGTTTGCAACCAGGAGATATAAAGAAATCTCAATAGTAATCTTGTTCATGTGCTTTTAAAGCCAGCTATACTCTAAGAATTTATTAGTTATGGAAACTGTGTATGTGTATATACTAAATAAAATATATGCCTCCAAAAAAAAAATGGCCCAGGGTCTCTTCTGTCCTGGGAAGTTTCACAGGCAGAGGGTCTGAGTCCCCGCGTGTTAGGAGCCCCGGAAGCACAGATGTGCTGGTCTTCCCGTGCAGTCTGCGGGGTCAGGGTGGGCCATGTGGAGCTGCTGGGGTCCAGGTGTGGCAGGGCAGCCTGGAGGCTGCTGGGAGGGAGGAGTGGAGGGGCCCACGGCAGCACCCGCTGAGAAACCGAGCTGGTTTCAGCCACGTCCAGGTCCAGAGAGAGCACAGCCACCCAGCAAGGGGGACCAGCCCTTCCCCCACCCCTCCTCCCTGTCCCGTGTCCCCGCTGGCAGGATGCACAAGGGCAGGAGGGCAGAGGGAAGGAGGGAGGTCAAAGGGCAGGGAGAGAGTCTCCGTCCCACTGCTGGTCACAGCCTGAAACACTTCTCCACGGGGGAAGGGGAGACAATTCCACACCACGACACGCTCAGAGATGTGACGATTACGTGGGTTTGGGCCTCTCATTACTGATGGAGACTTTGCTTGCGATTTAGATCAGGGCCCCTCACCTAAGAGTGGGAAGTGTCTTGGAGTTTTCACCCAGGCTAAGGGAAGCCTCCTTCTGCGCAATGGAGTAAATGTAAAGGGACAGGGGACGAGAAGAATCGATTGTGATTTGTTTACTTCCTGACTTGTTCAATGTATTGATTAAGCCTAGAATGAATGAAAAGATGAATGTGACTTCATGGCTATGGTTTCCAAGTGAATGCCCACACAGAGAAATGTAAAAAAATAGAACTACAGTGGTTCTTTGCTTTGGGCCGCTCTCAGATCCACTGAACATCCTCAGATGCGTGGAAGTTTGCAGGGCAAACGTATGTTGAACAAGGAACAAGTGGAAATACAAGCCGGGAGCCGACTGAACGTTGATGCTCCCTGGGGGAGGGTGATTGTAGGAACCCCGCCCCGCTGCCTTCTAACCCGCGGGGTGTAGGCGCCCAGGGGATGCAAGGGGCTGTGAGCCACGTCGCTCACCTGTCTCGGGCTTTACGCCTTAGTCCCGAAGGGCAAGAAGGTACCAGGGCAGGGCCCAGGCTTGGAAACTCCCCTGACATCTTTCTCTTCGGCACAAATTTCTGCATTTTCCCATTTTCTCAGTCTTTTCTGTTGAGCTGGTGTGAATTAGGATGCTAAGACCGACAGTAACAATGATGCTCCTCTCGGGTACGACTTCAGTGACTTAAAGAATAACGGTGCAGGGCGGGGTCTCAGGCACGCGGGGCCGATGGATGTTTCTGGCTTTTCCAGTTCAGGCTACCGGGAGACTCATCTGCACAGCAAGAGAGCATCTTGCTGGGTCCTGCTCACACTGGTCCAAATTTCACTTCCGACAAGCCCTTTATAAAAAATTAAAAATATATGTGAACAGAGGAGGGAAAATACTTCATCTTTTTCTTCAAACTTTGTCGGCGTCTGCTCCCCATTTTAAGAGGTACTGACGATGTGAACGACCATTTGTGAACGTGTACCCCGTGTCTGAAACTGCGCTGGGGTGTTTTAGACACTTTCTGTCTAATCCTTGTACTAACCGTCGAGGTTGTCTCACCCACACTTGGCAAGGAAGGAGGTGAAGATTTAAGAAGGAGAAACAGCGTGTCTGAGGCTGCACATCTCGTTTGCCCCCGAGCCTGGCGTTGGACTATCCGGCTGGACCCTGGCTCCTGACAGCGGTGCTGTGCGCAGCTGAGCTTCTGGATAGGTCGTTGGCGAGGTGTCGAGACAGGCCATGATGCTGACGCAGGGAGCACAGCGAGGATGGAAGCAGCTGCCCTGGCATGGGCTGCGTCCCGTTTGCAGAGCTGCTGTTCGGAAACGGAACACGGGCTACCTGCTCCGCGGTGATTCCTGTTACCCCTGGTTTAATGGTGTGACGGAAATCGGAGAAAGGGACAATCGATCTCTTAACATCAGGTCCTCCCCTCTGTTACCCAGATCCAGATTCCTAAAGAGAACGTGAACAGTCTCGAGGCTGCTCCTGAGACTCCCGGAGTAGCGAGTTTTCCCGGGTCTGAGTAAAGCGGTTCCACCCGCGGCGAATGATCCCTCTGCCCGCCGGGCACACGCGGCGTCTCCCCCGTTTTTAGGTAGGACACGGCTGGAACTGGTGAGGGTTGTTCTCAGGCCTCGGCCCTCGGGGACAGCTTTAGCTGGCTTTGGTTCCTGTGGTCCCGTTCGGAGGCTCAGTTCCTCACCAGCGCTGACCCACACCCACTGAGCGCTGGCTGCAGGCACTTAGGCCTATTTTCAAGTTTCACTCACTGACAGAGCCTAGGGGAATTTCCCCTTCCTTTATGCCTCATCAGGGGACTGGACTTCAGTACAATAAATATCTTATGGTTTATTTTTTTTCTCATGATAAACATATCTCATTGCATGTAACTTTACAGAAAGAAATAGAATACAGAGAAATCACTCAAAATTATGCCATCTAAAGGCAAACATTGTTTTCATTTCATTTTCTCCCAGGTTTGTAATTTATAGTTTACCTGCTTGGAATCGTACTGCACACATAGTATAGACACATGATAGGCTTGTCTTTTAAATGTCACCAAAGCTCTTGAGATAACCTGAAGGCTGATGATTTATTTCCAGGAAGCTCAAATTCTGATATTTTCTGAAGTTGAGATTATTATTGGAAAGATATAAAAGCAAAATATGAAAAAAGTTTATGTATGGAGTATTGAGGGCTTTCAAATTGCTCTGTGATAAAAATCTTTTTAAAAATTTATATAAGGGCTTACTTAGCCTTAGATATTTTGATCTGTTCATCAGGTCAGCATTACAAGTTATTAAATGATAATGGTTACTTTTAGTTTTTAAAAGGATCTGAAGATACACTTCTAGGCCACACTCATCGCTACGAGGCTGTGAAGGTCTGCGGTGACCGTGAGTGGGCGACACAGAGGTCTCTAGTCCTCTGCTGTGGGTGGTTTCACGGCTCCACAATTCTCCCCATCCTGGGATGGGAATCCTGTGTTTGCTGCAGCACTGGCAGATTTTCCCACTGATTACCGGTGGCCCAAAGAGGAGGAGAGAAACTGGGGAAGGGTACTGGGGGCTGTAGACAGCGAGCTGGCTTTCCTCACCAGCCAGGAGTTACAGGACACAACACGGCCTTAACAGAGAGAAAAAGCCCACAAAAATAAAGCGAGGGGCACGGAGTGACCGAGTAATAATGGTGTTTCAAGTATCAAATATTTCACAGAGGACGGTGGCCCGATGCCTCCCACCCTCCTAGAACAGAGCCGACGGCTTCCCCTGCGAGCTGCGCGGGGCACGCCGTGTGCCAGGCAGGGTGAGGGCCCCGCAGGGCTTGTGCTCTCTGCTGTCGCAGGCCTTGGGCCCGCGAGCAGACGCGGTACACGGATAGTTTTTAAATCACACTGTTGCGCCGAAGGAGAAGTACGTCCAACAGAAGATTCCTCATGGATCGCAGGGTCCCTGATTTACGAAACATTCTAATACACGGTGCCTCGCCCTGCCCAGACGGCCTCCCACCGAACGGCAGTGGGCGGAAGAACATTCCGGTAAGAGGAGAACGCATACTCCAAGGCACTCAGCCGGGGAGCGTCTTGGTGCTTGTAAGAATCTCGGTTAGATAAGAGAAAAAACAGCCCTCAGAAAGCAAAGCCAGGCCAACTGGGAAAAACCGGGCAAACGTACGTAACGACATGTTTAGAAAGGGCAGACTAAGAAGCGTCACGCAGGGACCTGCAGTCCACGCCCCGGCCGCTCTCCTGGCCGCAGCACGGGGCTCCTTCCCGGGCAGAAACACTGGGCTGACCTAAGCATGCCAATGTCCTCTCAGGCTATCTGGTTTTCCTGAGTCCACTGACTGCAAATATAATCGCTTTTTGTTTATCTAAACACCTTACATTTTAGCATTTTCAGTGGTGCCGCTTATGCTGATGGCTCATAGCTGATGGCTCATACCTTTTCTTGGGGTCAGTGCTCTCTGTCTGCCTCACCTTCGTCCAGCCCCACCTTTCAGGGACGTTCGCTGGGGCTGCTGTGAGCGTTTCTCTTTGCAGACTGCCTGGCCCTGCCCACGGGCCCATCAGTGCCCTCACGGGTGCGGCTCCTCCTTCGCTCATGTGTGGGGACAGCAAAGGACAGCCTTTTTTCCTTCCTTCCTGCCTTCCTTCCTTCCTTCCTTCCTTCCTTCCTTCCTCCCTCCCTCCCTCTCTCCTTCCCTCCCTTCCTTCCTTCCTTCCTTCCCACTCTGTCACCCAGGTGACAGTGCCATGGCGTCATCTTAGCTAACAGCAACCTCAGATTCCTGGCCTCAAGCAATCTTCCCGTTTCAGCCTCCCAGAGTGCTAGGATTACAGGCATGAGCCACCATGCCGGGCCAAGGACGGGCTTTTAATTAGACGGATTTCAAGTCCAAACTCTTCACTTACCAGCTGAGTAAGCTTGGTGACTTACCTAACATCTCCGAGACTCAGTTTTCACATCTTTAAAATGGGCCAATAATACTAAAGACTTACCTTATAGGGCTGTTGTGTGGCTTTAATAATTCTGCCCAGCATATGCGCTATTAGTGTGGTGCTTTACACACATGAAAAACATGGTGATTGTTACCTTTTAAAATGTTCCTTAAGATTTCCACAGCTTTCTTACTATAGAGGGTGTTGTGACTTTATATTGGGTAGGATGTTTCTCATTGTCTTTCCAAACAGGAAAATTTAGCTAATGAACTGGACTGACTTTTGCTGGGCAGTTGGTGTTCACAGCCCAGGCTCCTGATGGGTAGTGTAAGGAAGCTCCAGTGATTCGTGACCCTGGAGTACTGGACCTGCTTAGACACGCCACCTCACACGTATCCACTTTTAAATCCAACTGCCTCTTTTCTACCAACTCAAAAAAACCCCAAACAAGCCAAACCTCCAAGCTCCCCCCAACCCAACCCCACCTGCGCCTCAAAAAGATTATGCCTGGGAGCTTTCTGTCCTCCTTCCCAATGTGACTGGATGTTTCATGACTTGGAAAAACTCGGGGTTGTCTGAAAATCGGAAATATCACTGTATATTTCCTAGAGTATTAAAGTCAGATGTTTCCAGCACTGGTCATGAGGAAACACCACTGTTTCAACTCTACTTCATTCAGTGTAGATTTGCCCTTGGTTTTCTGCCTCCAAGCCAGTTCACTCTCCATGGACAAGCCGCTCTAAATACATAATTCATGGTGCCTTTTTTAAAAAAATTGTTGTTAGCAAGTTATAAGATGTGGCTAATAGCTTCCTAACCCGATTAAAACAGAACAAAATTATTTTTACTCTGACCTAATGTCAAAGGGCTTTGAAAGTCTTGAAAAAGACATCCCCAGTTTGTTTTAACCATATACATATCTCCTTCACAAAGAGTAGATAATACATTAGTTTATCATGGCTACTATTTTTCTGAAAATTTTTTAATTTCTTTAATAACTAATGTACAAGTACTCAGGAATTCTACCACTTGCACACACAAAAAACTGTGACTCCCAAGTCTGTAGTTATGAAATACACTCGTGTAATCCTTAAGAATGGTGACATTGCCAGCTCCTAAGTCACACAACGTGGCTGGCAGCTTCTAATTCTACCCCTGAGTTTCTTTAAGTTACTTAAATGATAGGCAAAAGACCTGAACAAACAATTCACAAAGGAGAAAATCAAAACACTTAAAAATGTAATTCATATACAAAAAATGCAAACAAAAATATATTCATTTTTTAAATCCAGAGATTAAAAAAATTAACAGAGGTTGAGAAAAATAGACTATCCGATTCAGGCAAGAATAATACAATGATTTGGGCTTTCTACTATGCAGCCTGGTGTAAGGATGCATTTGAATAATCTTTTGGACAACAATGTTTGCACTAAGTATTTAAGAGGTACGAAATTAATACAATGTAACAAGGGCACGAATTTGCTTGCATAGCAAACATGACTTTGAGTGCAGGCTTGTTACAATGTTGCAAAAGAGCCGTCCACCCAAACGCAGAAGCTCAGGTGGGCACTCGACACAGGGAGGCTCTTGCAGTGGCTCTTCAGCTCATAAATATCTCCAGATTAGTTCTAGAGATTTATTGTGTTTTGTCATTTTACCAAAAACGCCAGTTTTGTTTCAGTTCCGCATCTGGGTTTCTTGATTAGTCTTGCAGGGTTTTATTCCATTTTATCCCAGAGGAACTCAGAGCTAGGATAAAATATCTGTAGGCTTGGGGGAGCGTGTGACTTAGATACGGTAAATTTCTGCACTGGAGGGTGCGATTGAAGCAATTAACATTTTTCCTTGTTTTCATTTTCTATTTGGATAAGAAATCTGTGGTTTCACACTGGCTCAGACAAAGTCAAGTCATCCCTTTTAAGTTAGGATGATCCCCGAGGACCTCATCTCTCCTTTTTATTAAGTGTGCTCTACTTCCAGCCCCTCTCCAATCCCGGCCCACATTTATCCCAAACATCTGCTGACACGGGGGAAGTGGCACCGAGCACTGAGAGACGCAGACATTAATTCCCAGTGTTTCGTGTTCCCTGAGACTGACGGATAAATCGGTTACTCAGATTTATTTTCTGTTTGTAAAAGGATGACACAAGGATGTTGGGAGGAATAAAGAGACGGGTGAGAAAGTCTTGTAAACAATGTAATTCTGCGTAAACGAATTGTTACCAGAATCATCATCAACTTCCTCATTTTGGGAATGGAGTTTCATTGCCTTTTGCCAAAGGCCACTATAAAGTAAGATATTAAAAATCTCCTGGTTTTCTGAGGGCTAAAGATTTGTTTCTTAAATTCCAAGTCTCATTTTTTTTTTCCTTGAACGGATGCCCATAATCATCTCACGGCCACCTTTCCTAAAATTGAATAACTGCTTAATATACCTTTAAGATGCCTTTGATTTTTCATCTCTCACCAGAATATTAGAATAAATTATGGGTTGTAGTTTCCCTTGAAATAGGATACTTTTTTTGCCCCAGCCAGTTGGGTGAGGTCTTAATAAGAGGCAGGGATTGGATAGGGTTAAAAATGCCAAGATCCCCAACTACTTTTCAAGCATGTCCCACCTCTGCTACTAGATATTTGAAAAATCCATAAGAATAAGGGTGAAAAAAATAAAATAATCAAGTAGTTGATTTTGAACAATATGTGGTTTACTCAATTGACATTATCATATCAAACAAATGGGCATTTTAATATATAAGCTGTTAGTCTGTGTTTTGGGGCTGTACAAACACACACAGACATCTGACTTGAAAAAAAATTGTTTTGAACACACACCAGGCTCAACAGCTGTTTTCCATTCACCGCCCTTCTGCTTTTGGTTTAGACGCCGTAACACTGAGTTTTTTTTTTTTTTTTTGATAGGTGAGACATCGAAATCGATTGGCACTTTTAATCATTGCAATGATATCTTTGAAAAAGAAGAAAATTCATCACTCAAAAAACCACACCGCGTGGCAGTTTAGGCAAATGGAGAGTGAGGGACAGTCATGTGGCTTAAATCACCAGATAGTGTTTTTTGTGCGATAGTTCCATTTTTTCAAGCTTTAACAGCCACTTTCATATTATTTGGCACCCTCCCCAAGTTGTACTTAAATAGTTAACGAGAAGGAAAAAAATATCTAAGGTAATAATTTTAAAGTAACCTTTGAAAGAAACCAACATGTAAGATAGTTTTTTATAAGAATTGGGTTACATCCTTTTTTGCATCCCAGGATGCTCCTTCACAGAGTGTTGGATTCAAACCCTGCTGGCTTTATTTCTCCGCAGCCACTGTCAACTGGGATGCACCCGATTTCCTGGATACAGCCAGGCTCCCCCCAAGGCCATTTCAATTAGCATCGCTGGGAACGGGAACCTCTCGCATCCCTATTTTATTTGCCTCTTTGGAGCCTCAACCTCAGGGAATTTCTGCAGACCAAGCTAGTCACGGGTAAGAACTTAGTCTTCAAAATCATCTCGACTGATTGCTTCTTTTCTCTGTATACAGCAGAACACCGAGAAGTGTAAAGATGATTCAGAAGTGACACAGTCTGCCGAAAGCATTGGAAGAGTTTTTCCCTGTTTTTTTCTTATGAGTTGGAAGGACATGATCTCTTTTTCATCTAAGAGCAGAGAAACAGCCGCTTGGTGGCTGAACTCCCCCTTCCTCTTTTGTCTTTTAGAATTTCTTATTAATGGCTTTAGATAAGATCCTTGTGTCTCATTGATTTTTGTATGCCGAACACCCGGGCAGGTGGGGCTGGCGTGCAGCGGTGTTCAAGAAGCACGTGACGGGTCATTGACCGTGCGTATCAAGAGCTCTCCTGCAAGGAGATCCCAACAGTGAGCCCCAGAGGGCGCCACACTCATTATGACCTTCTTGACCTTATGGCGTCCCCACAGAACACAGGGGTGCCAGTCATGCAAATGTGCACACATTTACATAACAATTCTGTTAGTTTAAAAAGCTGATTTCTATGGAGCAGGTGGCTCAAGCCTATAATCCTAGCACCCTGGGAGGCTGAGGCGGGAGGATCACTTGAGGTCAGGAGTTGGAGGCCAACCTTAGCAACAGTGAGACTCCATCTCTACTAAAAATAGAAAAATTAGCGGGTGTAGTGGTGACTGTGGTCCAAGCTACTCAGAGGCTGAGGCAGGAGGATTGCCTGAGCCCAGGAGTTGGAGGTCGCAGTGAACTGTGATGATGTCACTGTGCTCTAACTGGGGTGACAAAGCAAGACTCTGTCTCAAAAATTAAATAAAAATCAAAGCTGATTTCACAGGTGTGCGATACAAGCATGTCAGCCCACATAACACACACACACACACATACATATACAAACACATATATTCACTCAATTTTCATAATAATCTGAGGCAAGTTTGCCAGAGGATGGATTTTCTATTTTGCAAACAGGGAAACTGAGGTTCTGAAAGGTTAAATAACTGGCCTGCGCTTGCCAGACGCCCCGTTAGCGGGGAGTGGAGGGCAACAATCCAGGGCTTGAGGTCTGTGTTCCTTTTCTTTCCCCACCACACCTCGTAGCCTTTGTGGGGTGAAGGCATACGGATCAGTCTGCCGCTGAGAAAAGGGAGGACCAGACCAGAACCCCTAAATATTTCAACAGGGTGGAATGCTGGCCACAAAAACCCGAAAGATGAAATTCAGTAGAGAAGAATATAAGGTCTTAAGTTTAGATTATAAAAAAAATAAGCCTGGAAACGCAGTGTTAGGGGACAGGCAGAAGGCACAGTTTTCCAGGTGAAAATAATAAGTGGCTACGAGACACGCAGGTGATGGGCTGAAATACACAGCGCAAGCTCAGGTTGCACTCACAGCACCGGCGGGAGACAGCAAGTGTCAGGAAGCGCGAGGGGTCCCTGCTCTTCTCTGTGCTGGCAGTAAACCACTCGGAAACTCCTGCTTCATTTTAGCCGTCACATTTTAAGTGGGGCGGTGACAAACTGATGTTTATTTGGAGTACAGTGACCACCTTGTACACATATCAGTGGGCATCCTCAAAAACCGGCTCCTACTGGCCCACGCCCTTTCCTGCCTGCACCTGTGGAACGTTTCATGAACTGGAGAGGCTGAATTTGCAGGGGCTAAATCCTCCTGGTGACTTCCAGCCCCACAACCCGCTCCTCTCAGTTCAGTGACCGCATCTACCTTGCCTGGGCTGTTCCCATTCTGCGCTTTGTGGACCTGGGTAGCTCAGCTCCTTGTCGTGATTTCTACAGAATTCCACTCAAATAAGCCTTTTCCGTGCTAAGAGATTTCACTGATAATTTGAGGAGACAAGGAAGGTTTATGGAGCGAGAGTAATAAAAATTTTAAATTGAAAAGCAGACATCCCTATTCTTAAACGTTTTTTTTTTTTTTTTTTGGTTGGCCATCCTGCTTCTGGGAGTGTTTTGCCGGCATGTTCTCTGCACTCTGATCTCTCTGGCTGCTGTCGCCCCCTCCCAGTCTTGTTCTCCATTCACTTCCTGTCAGGTTTTCTGCAAGAACTCCGTATGTTTCTCAGATTACTACACGCAGCATTCTCCTTTCTCCCTTCCGTACGCCCAAACTCAGCTCCGAGCCAGCCTGTGTGTGCACAAAAGCCAGTAAGATGCCTGGTTAAGCACAAGGGCTACCCCGGGGTTTCTTCCCTAACAGCATCCATTCCTCCTAGACTGGAATGGTGCATCTAGGTAGCATTTTACTCCTCTGTTAAGCCAGGAAAATGAAGGGTTTGAAGACGGCAGCTTCCCAGCACTTATTTTAAGCAACTTAAAATAATTAACTCATTTAAAATTGTTGTGTGAGGGATCATTCAACCTTCCCCATCATAATCGTCTATGAATGGAAACTGTTCCTCTTTCTGACTGTGGGACGTGCATATTATGTATGATTGACCCACTGAGCTCAGGTAATGACAGAACTCAGTTGTCGTTACCCACACACGCTAGCAGTTGTAGCAATATCTTCATCGTGATGGGGAAACAGTAACGCAGTGGTCACACGTACGGAACGGACCCAGGACAAAGGTGGGGAGAGGAAGCTACGCAAAAGGCTCAGATTAAAATAGTGAGTTGGGGTGGGGGAACTAAAAAGGTATGGATTAATAATTTGCTATATGTTAGCTGGAGGAAGCAATAGAGAAAGAGAAACTGAGATAATATTGAATTCCGTTAAAAGAGAGCGAAGGAAGCAGTCATCAACACCAGGGACTCGGGCTTGAGAGGGAGACAGGGTAAGGAATTTGAATTTTGGAAGCCAGAGAGGCTGGGGGAAGGACCTTCTGGGGAGACAGCCTGAACACTGAGCTCATTTCTGGAAGCCGGCACGTGGCTTTGCCGTCACAGGTTGAGAGAGTTAGCCTAACTGTCCAAGGATGGAAGCAGCTGGGTCTGAGACGTCAGACTTCCATTTAACCACAAGATGCTGGCCTCCGCCCAAGCCGAGCGATGGTCACATATCGGTACACGTGTGGGGTCTGTCTCCTAACAGCCCCACAAAACGTGAGGCAGGCCTTGCCCTCTGGTCCCTGGAGATGACACGGACAACCTGGAGGAACGAGGTCAGCTGGGGAATCGCAGTCCTGGTTATACAACAAACCCCTGTTCTAGTAGGGTGGGCTGACTCCTGCGATGAACTGCAAAATCAGTGAATTCTTTTCTGTGAACACCCTTGGAATTTTCAGAATAAATTAGGAAATATTAATAAAACGGAATGTGAAATTTTCTGCAAATGCTAAAAATAGAAGTGTAAAATGAAATTATTCTTTTTGATTTCATAATTCACTTAGGTATTTTACCACTTCAAGATAATTTTTAAAAGTCATATAATCATAACTTTATATTTCAAATTAGAATAAAAAATTATAAGTAGACGCTTTGCTTAATTTATCTATAAAAAGAAGCTCACTCACCCATCCCCAAATGCCCAGGAGACCCTGGGAAGTTTCCCATTAAAGGATGCACCCACGGATATGTGATTAGCAGGCACATTAACCTCAAGACTTTTCAGTACCATGAGCTATTCTTCAATATCATACCACCAAGGCAGGACTGCATGGGTTTCTTTTTATATACACAGGGCCTGACACAATGCACACAGTAGCGACTCAAAATGTTTGTGAAAATAAATGAATAAGTTATGTTTGTATCTCGGTATCACTGGAGGATACACAAAAAATGTACATATACAACCGAATTTCAAATCATCTAATACTCAATATGTATCAGTGAGAAAAATTATAAACAGAAAATGTACTCTAGCTTCTCACTTAAAAAGTTGAAACACATTCACACAAATATATACATGGTTAATCAACAGCATTTGGAATCTAAGCAGATGATGTGATATTTTCCTTATAGAAGATACTTCCTTATAGAAATACCTTTCCCATATTCCATTAGTAAAAATGGAAAGGTTATATATAAAAATCAATTACTGGCAAATATTCTGAAGATATGTATTATATATATATAAGAATACCTCTACATGTATACAGAAGCATACTAAATTCATTCAATACACTTTAAATGAGTAAACAAAGCTAGAACAATCCCCTCCTTCATGAAGCTTGCCTTCTCTCTAAAGAGGGTAGAGTTTTTCCTAAGATTCTAATATCCCTGATGAGAACTACAACTTTAGCAGTGAAATCCAATCTGCAGGTTTAGTATTTGTTAGGGCTTCTTGAAAGACGGGATGGAGCCAGTGGTGGCCGTAAGGTGGGTATCTTTTTCCAGCTTGGCTGAGTGTGGGCAGGTACCCTTCGAATAATGACTCAGACTCTGGGGACAGAGTGTAATATACAATGGTTAATAAAATTAGTGCTTTAGCTGACTGCCTCTACCTCATCACAAAGGTGGAAATGTCTATCCTCTGTAATAGCGGCAGAGGCAGAGTAAGAAAACTTCCTGAGATGCGTTTTCCACATGAAACTAGATGCCGCAGGTAGCCTCACCTAGTCCGTGCAGTCTCAGCAGCTCGCAGCTGGTAAAGCGTGCCGCTGGGAGCCGGGTCTGCTGACCTGCTCAGGGCTGTGCTCCTCGTCAATACGGTAATTCTCTTTAGCAATGAACGAGGCAGCGCCGGCCCATGAGGATTTAAGGTCTGTTTCAGTAGAAGTGGCACAGAATCTTGGTGTACCGAGAGACACCAACTGCGTGACGTGGAAACGGTAGGGGCAAGAGGTCTGGGGACAGGTGGATCCTGCAGGCTGGCAGGGTCGTCTGGAATGGCCCCTGCTCTGGGTCCCGGGGAGGGAACTGGAATGACGCTGCACTCGGGGTCTGACGGGGCCAGTGTGTTCAGGATGCATTGAGGGCTTTTACCTCCCTTGAGCAGACTACCAAGTGCGTTTGCATTGATATTTCATTAAAACCGGGGAAATCTCGATACGCAAAAGGGCCCCCCCAGAGGTATTGTCTGTCCGTATTTTCCAGATGAGGAACAGAACACGGCCACTCGGCACTGCGATTAGTTGCAAGGTTGGGGCTGGGGGCTGGAGAGGACGGTGCCAGGAGGCTATCGAGGCTCGACCTCCCCGAGGACGTGCAAGGCCCCGCCGAGGGCGTCTGCCTGAGCTTCTCACATACACATATGAACAAAGAGAAGTGGCTTTACTGGTCATGGTGTAATGGCTCCATTCATTCAATTGGTTTAACTGCTGGATTGTGTTTGGTGTGAAGTGTCAAGTCAAGTGACACTTGACTGGCCTCTGAGCCCGCAACAAAGCTCTTCAGAATCCTGCCCCTGAGAACCTGCCACAGCAGAGGTGAGCGGGGGGAGACGGCTGTAGTTAGCGGGACCCTGTGCCTGCCGTCCACCGCGTGGGCACGGACACGTCACTTACTCTCGCTGAGCCTCAGTTTTCTCGCTTGCCAAGGGTGGGTAACAGCAGTACGACTTCAGAGGCGTGTGTGTGTGGGTGTGTGATCATTGAGATGAGTTTAGGAGCCGGGATTTGAGCGCACGGTAATGGCACACATCACAGTGACGTGTGGGGTCTCAGGTCCACCGTCGTCTTCCCCTTCACCGCTGCCACCAAAAGGTCAGCTGCAGAGGGCAGACGTTTTGGTAGGTTTTGTTTGCTCCTGTATTGCAGGCACCCTAAACAGTGCCAACACACAGTAGGTGTTCAATAAATACCTGTTGATTGGAAGGGACACTTTGAAACATTGTTTGCGGCAAATGACTTGGGTAATCAAATGGCTTATATTTCTTTAAAGACTATATCTACCATAAAATGTGAGAGTGAAATAAATGCAAACCTAGTTCCCGGCTATTTCTGGTTTGCAATAAAATATGTATCACAACTACTAAGACCATGAAGAGAGGACATTTTTATAGGATAGGAGTCAGGATTTTGGTTGTTGGAAATGCTGTCATTTGAACAATGCACCTATGAAAGAGGAGCAAAAATTTTTTAAAAAAGTAAAAAGCTACGTCACATTAATGGATGAGGAGTGAATGCAGTTACCCCCCTGGAAACCCTCATCTTCAGCCCTGCTGAAGGAATGAACGCTCAGTTCCTTGAATCCTAAGTAACAACGAGTCAGCATCTCTGCACAAACACTGCCATGTGTTTACCATATTTTCCATTGTTTTAAGTATACATTTCATTGCAGTGAACTGTGCTCATTAGCAGGGAGACAGCAATCATCTTTGACCACAAGGAATTCTCAGACGAACTGCTGTCCGCCCAGCAAGTCAACAACACACAGAGCCTCTGCAGCCCCCACAAAGACGGCCCGGGGGGCTAAGGCTGGAGCGAGGTCGGAAAGAACGCCAGGTAAAAACTCCAGCTCCTTGCGGCTGGTTCCGTAACATCATGGTGCAAAATGGCCCTTTGTCATCCCAGAGAAGTGATTTCTCTTCCCACCTGCTAGAAACTCCATTCAGGGAGGGCCTCTGAGAGCCTTTGGTGCAATGCATTTAGGTTATCAAGTATGAAGTGTCCGATGTCCTTAAGTACTAAGTTTGGCAGTTGATTTCACTTTGACACGTCCTGTTTTATTGTTATGGTGAAGGGACATCCTCAGTCTTTCAAACGCAGAATTTGGCTTGTGATTATCTTTCACGTTTTTTTAGAGCAACTTTTGTGAAACCACGGATAAGTCAAAAATCTGTGTTATTTTCGAGTATGAGCTCTGTCATGGAACCAATGCAGCACAGACAGCTTGAAATATCAACAGAGTGTTTGGGAAGGATGTGGCTAAGGAAGGAGGTGGCACAGCATTGCGGATAGTTTGAGAAGTTCCATTCTGGTGATTTTAGTCTTGAAAATGAGCCACATGGGCGACCTGAGACCAAGGTGGATAATGATGAGCCGAAAGCTGTAGTGGAAGCGAATCCATCTCAACCTATGGATGAGTTAGCAGTAAGGTTTGAGGTTACTATTCCGACAATATTGGACCATTTGAAACAAATTATCAAAGCAAAGAAGCTGGACAGATGGGTACAGCATGAATTAAATGAGCGTCAGAAAGATGAGATGAGAAATCATCTTGAAACTTGCCTTTCTTTGCTGTCACAACATAAAGGTGAACCATTTCGACACCGTATTGTTACGTGTGATGAAAAATAGATTCTTTTTGACAACCGCAAGCATTCAGTACAATGGTTAGATACAGATGAAGTACTGAAACAAAGTCCAAAACCGAATATTCCTCAAAAAAAGCTAATGGCGTGTGTTTGGTGGTCCAGCGCTGGTATTATCCACTACAGCTTCATGGAACCTGGTCAGTCGATTACAGCAGGTGTCTACTGCAACCAGTTGGATGAAATGATGAGGATGCTTGTGATTAAGCAGCCAAGATTGGTCAGTAGAGACAGGACAATCCCCTTGCAAGACAATACTCAACCACATGTCACACAAACAACGCTGCTCAAACTACAGAGGCTGGACTTGGAAACTCTCTGTCATCCACTGTATTCACCAGACCTTGCACCAACAGACTCCCACTTCTTCCAGGCTTTGGGCCACTTCTTGCAAGGAAAAATACTCAATTCTCTACAAGCTGTGGGAAACGCCTTTTGCGATTTCAATGCCACTCGCTCTCCAGGCTTCTTCGCTGCTGCATAAACCAGCTACCGCTAAGACGGCGACACTGTGTGGACAGTTTAGGCACATACTTCGATTAACTGTACTGCTTCTTGTTTGAGACAGAACAAACTGCACTTTTGATTAGCAACCAGACATTTCATATTTAAAGACGTAAATCGGAGACTGTGTAATACCTGCCATGTTTATTGCCCAGAAAAAAGTTGTACCTCATTTTCCAATGCTAATGACTCATTAAAAGGCAATACAAGAAGACAAAAAGGGAAAGAAGAATGTAAAAGCAAACACACAAGCTTCTCTTCTGCTCTTTTGTCAAAAACACACAAACTGAAACTCATTTTGAACAGTTTCTGTGTCTTTGGCCAGCACTCGGGCTCTCGCCTAACTGGGATGGAGCTGTCGCCACCCATGTGGCTGCACCCCTAAAGCCTCAGCAGGCTAACGACATAACTGGGGTGATCCCTGAGGACAGGGAAGTGTGAGATGCTCCCCGCAGTTTGTGTCTCAGAAGCAGGAGGGAAGCCTGGAGCACGACAAAGTGGCTGTAAGGGACACAGATCAAACGTGGTCGCCACCCGCACGACGGGAGCTCTGTCTGGTCTCGTGTGCGCCTGTGACTGACTCTGGAGCCCCCGGTTAAGAACGTGCCAAGTGGAGAAGGAACGAGACAGCAGTGCCTGTGGCCGGCGGGGACCATGGCAAGCCCGCGTGGACACCGCTAAAGAGAAAGTCACAAGGGCCTACGCCCCAGCACAGGGACCGGAATGACTCCGTCACAATACGGGGTCATAATTCGTGTTCTTTCCTGGCTCTCGGTGCCTTGTACTGCAAAGTTTTGTTTACTGCATAAAAACCATGACAAATCTGAACACAGGCAGCTGCATTTTCGTCTGGAGGAACCAGAGGGACAAGGCAGAGATGACGAAGGTACCTGGAACGGTTTGGTGGGAGGCTGGGAGCCGCCTTTCATGCAGACTAGCTGTGAACAGAGATGGGCGAGGCCTTTGCGGAACCTTCACGTTTTCCAAGGAATCTCCATTTAAATTGGAACAGCGGAACACCGTGACGCGGGTGTCTGGAGACTGAGACTTGCACTCAGATGCTGTCGCCGTCTAGCTGACAGACCATGGACAAGGTGCTCAATTTCTCTGGCCCTCGGTTTTCCTCATTGGTAGAATGGGATCGCGCAGCCGTGGCGAGGATTAAATGAAATTACAGATGCCATTGAAATTCCTTCCCCAGTAGGCACTCACAATGCCTTAAAGTTTTTCAAATTATAACCCTACAAGCAGCTTCATCACACATTGTAAATTTATCTGAATCTGTGAATGTCTGTTTTTCACAGTCCTTAAGATCAACCTTTTTTCGGGGTGACAGGGGTTGAGGGCATGAAACCATAGCATCCAGAACTGGGGGGATTGTTTTGAAGGCAGAGGGAGGAGAGACGCTACAGTGAGGAAGATTTTTTTCCCCCAAAGATCTGGAATTGTTCCAAAATTATTCCCAGTGCAATTTGCAATTTAATAAGAAACCAAGACTTATTTTATGTTTGACTTTGTATGGCTGCCTCTGCTTCGGAGTCTGAGAATGCGGGTTAGCAGGATGGGAACAGGTAGAACGGAAACGTAAGCTCATTTGAAAAAGTGTCTAGGGCTAAAATTAGTTGAATTTTATGATTTTATTTAAATTTAAAACAAGTTTGGTCCAAACTTGGAATGTCATGGCTTTAGGGCATATATGGATCAATTTCTCATTCTGTTACAACTTCAGATTCTCTTTCTATGCAGACCTTTTCGTTTTCAGGGCAAGGGTTTTAAAACATTTTATCTGATTCCAGACAGAAAGAAGGGAGTGGACTGTCGACGTAGAATAATTGACTGGATCTACACTTTCAATCACGAGGCACGTTTATGATTACGTACGTCATCAATAATCACCCCCATTTTACTCCAGCTTGTATTTTTTAATCCTACTTAATACCCTGCTTGCTTAAGTAAATACTTCAGTAAGTAACTTAGGGTACCTGTATATTAGAGCAATTCAAGTCAAACCACAGCTTGTTTTGGTATCGCCACTCTCGTGCGTTAAAACAGGGAAAGGATCCAAGAATATACACCATGGCACAGAAACTTTCTAGAATGGTTATTCTCACTTTCAGGGGGAGAGATTCCAATTATTACGATAGTAGCAGGTTAAACGTGAATATGAAACAGGTATAAATTACGTTGAACTGGTTTTAAAGAAAATAAACTTTTCCTTCCCATGAACCTTCACCCATTTTGAAGCTTTGAACTATTTAGATAAAATGTTCCCTGTCATTTCCATCTGCCTTTGCAGTCTGACTTTGAGCCAGGACTTGAAGCAGACACTGCATCTCTTGCAAAATAACTTGTTCCCACAAGATTACCAGCCAAATTTTGCAGACTCAAGATGTTTGGAGAGTTTTGGATAATCATCACGATTTTTGGACGTCTATCTACGGTAAACATAAACGCCAAACCTCGAGAGTCTCGTTATTAGAGTTAGTATGATGCAATATGAGGTATTTCTGCTCTTGGCTGGTTGCTATAATTATAAGGTTTCTTAATTGAAATTTAATTAGAGACACAAAGTCATACATGGCAGTTTATGAAGCATTACAGCTAAACAATTTGCTCTGGTGTGCCAGATGGGCAGAAAACAAATTAATACATTCTTAGAACTGCTAAGTGACAATTATGTAGACTAATTGCTTCAATCATTGAAAAGATATTATTTACTGATTGAGTAAAAAAAAATTTATTTGTCAACAGTTAGCACTTTAAAAGGCTACAGGTGAGGGCTGTTTATTTGGTGCCTGAAACATTCCCTCAGTCTGACTTTCTTCATCTGAACAACAAAATGGCAAAGGCATATTCTTTTAGAAATGTGTCTGTAGTAAAGATAATTTGTAAGTGCTGAAGTTTAGGGAACTTGTTCGATGCTACAGCGTTTGAAAAGGTGATCGCGGGAAGGTGATACTGGGGCAGGGGAGTACAGGGCGGTTTAACACCTTAGATGCCAAAAGGTCTTTATCCTAATGGATAAACTTGCAAAAAGCTTGTTGCAATCTGAGGAACAAGGCCTCCCATGGCATGTCGTTTCCTTCCATTCTGTTTTGCTGAAAGGGCAAAGGGAAACTGTTTGGGCTGAGAGCAGCAGAAGTCAGGGGTCTCGAGCAGCAGGCAAGAGTCACACGTCAGGAGTAATTAGATTATTAAAACCAACACTTGAGAGAGAGCAGAAAGCTGCTGACCTTAAAAGATTCTGGACGGTTCTACTTAACTTTCCTTTACATTAAGACAAGTAAAGGGGTAAAAGTTAAAATTTATTAAGTGAAGTCTCTAACTGGCACCAAGGTGCTTAGAATTCTTTAAATCTTGTAAATTACGCACCACGTTGCTTATGTGATTGTTTATGCGATGACGTAATAGCTGTATTTTTATGCAGAAAAAATGTGAGCCTGGATTGTGTGCTAAATTCCTGCTTTTGCTCAGCTACCTCCTGCAAGACTGATTTTTGGAAACTTGCCGCTCATATGTCTACCTTTTTTCTTTTTTTTAAGATTAATGGCTAAGATTTTTGACACTTTATTTTTGTGAATTTCTGATGTGGATGTTGTTAGGGAAGATTATTCACCGGCCATTTGAAGGGGTGGCTTTGGGGTCTTGCTGGCGACTATTGCAATAACCTTCCAATTGCATCAGCAGCCTCTAGCCTCTCTCCCTTCCAGCTAACTCTATTCGCTGCTGCCGGAGCTAATGTTTTCTTTTAAAAGAATCCAATGATAAAATAAAAGATCACCTTAAAAATTAAAACAAGAGCAAGGTAGAGTTGTCTTCTTGCTCAGCTCCCAAAGGTTTGATGTGTGTTTTCCGGACGTCATCCTAAGACGTATACATGCGAACACGCTTTGCACAGTGACCAGAAGGGTCTGGCACATCCAGTGGACTGTCAGGGGCCAGTCTGGTTCTTCATTTGGAGTAACCTATTTTAATCCCTCAGAGGCTTTGGAATTGTCTCTTCATCGTGAGATTACACCAAGAGCTCTGTGAGTCTTTCAATACTCACTCTGCCCACTGCTCGCGGGGTGCGCCTTCCGATCTGAGGACTCCTGGATTTCTCCAACAAAGGCTACTTTCCCTCTAATACTTCTGCCAGCGGCTTCTCTTCCTTCGTTCTCTCTTTTCTCATGGAATTCCAGCGGAGGGACCTCGGCCTCGAGAATCCCCCTCAAGGCTCTATCTTCCCCCATATTCGTCCTCTCCTTTTGTTCGTGATCCACATTCTAAGAAACACCATAACTTTTCCTTCCCTGAGATAATTCGCCCCATCCTTCGATTTTTTTCCCAGATTATCCTCTGAAATTTTTATTTACATAATTCTAGATTTCCTTATGTCCTGTTTTTTTCCCCCCAAAGCAACATATTTTTATCAATTCTGTATTTTCCTATTGTTAATTAGGATTAAAAAAACCCTCTTTTAAAATGTTTTTCTTGAGATACCTCAGCTTCTTCTTAGGAGCAGTCTGTCTGTCACCTTAATGAAGACATGAATACAGGGAAGCAACGTGTTTCATGCTGTTTGTTTTCCTGTAACACCCAGTGATCCTCGGCGGTGGGTCGGGTTTGTGAATGAAGACCTCGGACGACAGGTTTAAGGAACGTGGTATGTTTCCTCGGCAACAGTAAACGCCTTACTTCCCTGCAGGTTCTTTGGAACAAGAGTAGGAATTTCGGATGGGCAGATTCTCCTGTCAGACCCCAACCCCCAAATCGTCCAGGCAGGACGTATGTAGGAAATTTCTTTTCTGATCCGTTGAGAAAGGCTTTACGAAGGCATAGGGATAACACCCAAAGACGTGTTATCTTCATTTCCTTCTATCCCCGCGCTCAAGCCGTGAGGAGCCAATCCCAGAACGTGACTCTTCGGCGATGACTCAGTCCCTTCAGAGGGACCGCCGCTGGCTGACTGCCATCGTGAGCACACGAGCATCTTTTCACAAACGGTGAGGCAAAGGCCATGACTGGCTGTCAAAACAGGAGACGCGTGCGTGTGAACTTCTTTCCCCTGGAGGTCTGACTTGGAGCCGGCTGGGACGTGGCTGTCACGACGGTCCCTGGCACTCACTCTCCCAGCCCTCTTTCCTCACTTCCTCTTGGATCAGCCTCTCCTGACTTCTGCTTCTAATCCTCCACCTTGTCTCTTTCTGATTCCCTCTTTTGAGCCTTCCTTTGCCTCTCGGGTTCTTTAACCCTTAACGTGAAGCTTGCTTGCTACCCTGATAATCTAAGACCCATTCGCTCTGTCTGGCTAAGTGACCTGCATGCAGGTGCTGGGCAAACACTCCAGGTAACTTCTCACACTCGCTCTCCCCATCCGGTGGGCACCAAGCTCAGGGGACTCGTGCAGGTGGAGCCCTACGTCTGAGCGAGGAAAGGAAAACTAATGTGTTTCTGCACGTCCGCCCGAGGGCCGGGCCGGCCGCCTGCAAGAAAGTGAGGCGCGAGGACAGCAGGGAGCGCTCGTGTGGGGAGCCGCCGGGCTGATTCGCAGCCTGGACGTGAGGCAGAGAGAAGACGCACCCAACTCGTCTTTCCTTTTGGGTCCTAATTTGCTCTAATTCCACGGATGTGAGAAAGTTTAACATTTCGACCGGAGCAAACTGTAATGAAAGACAGGTTTGGGCTAGGTTTGATCTTTTTCTGATTTGTCAAAATCTGAGAGCCAGAAAACCATCAAAAGGCAGAGAGAAGAAACACATGTGAGACGGCTGAGAACCTAGGAGACCCCACGGAGAGCCAGGAAACTGCTGCGGCCAAACGGCGCATTCTGAAGGCAGCAGCCGAGAGCGGGCCTGGCGGCCTGAGAAGACCGCGGCTCTACGCACGCCCAGGTGCTGTGAGAGCCGAGGCCGGGCTGCTCCCAGGCCTTGTCAGGAGACACACCTCAAATTCCAAAGAGCTAAAGCCACTTCACAGGCACACTGGGTGAACAGATGCTAACATTTTAAGATCTGCAGATGAAGGGGGCGAGGAAAGTATGAAATTTTTAATGAGCAGCGTAAGTATTATAGGTATACATTATGTGTTATGCAGTGATAGTAAAGTCACTTTGATTTGGGGTAGCATAGACACACCTTGCTAACAGGTGCATCATTTTACCTGCACTGGCCTGTTAGGACTTGGAAAAAAAATACAATCCAAACCCAATAGCTCTCAAACTAGAGTGATTCTACTGGTTGTTTTCCTGTGGTATATCTGTTGTTTAAACTGTTTTTCCTACGATGACTAAGAGTGATGGCATCTCTAATTTGAGGCAGCATGTGAAGGATTAAGGTTGGGGTTAGAGCGAGGGTTGCTCCATCAACAAATACCGAAGCAGACGGCACACCTGAAACAAACGCTCCGATCCCCTCCAGTCAAAAATCTTCCCCAAATACTTGGACAGAAACGAATTGGTCGAGATGTTTGCAGAGCTGGTATGTACAACCGGGCGGCACATACTTCCCGTGAACAAGGCTGACCCAAAGCTGAGGTCAGACGGCGCCTTCCTGGGGACCTCCCCGTGTGCCCCGTGACGCCTGCCCCACGGTCACCACCCTCGAAACTCCCGATGAGTTTCACTCTGGGGTGGGGACGATCCGCCACGCTGATGTGCTCACTGACGTTTAACACCGTGGCAACTCTTATCTATGTGTTGTTCCAAAATTGACATGATTTCTTCAATCTTGATGCTTCCTTCTTAAGAAACAGCTCCCTGTTCAAAGTTAAAGTTATTTATTTTGTAATAAAACCCCTTACTGAATTGTGTTTACAGTGGCCTTTTGCAGAAAAGGCAGATCCGAAATCAGTCGCACTGAGGTGTTGCTGGGGCCTTTCTCCCTCCATCTCAGGCAGGACTTGTCCTCGTGCTTGGCAGGTGGCATCGCCCCTGCATCGGGATTCTGGCCAACGTTGCCAACACATGGTTAATTAAATTGATGGCAACTAGACATGGCATTAAATAGTCCCATTGCTGGATTGCAAATCCCATCTGCTGTGTTCTGCTCGGGATTACGGCTCCATTTGTGTGAGAGAGAGAAACCTGGCGAAGTGGCTTTGAGAGCAGAAGCTGCGTAGACTCTGCCCTCACAAGCCACGTCAACGACGGCGGTTCCCACGAACAGAGACGCTGACTCTTCCTTACGTCGATACCACAACGTGGGCTGGAAGCGTGCAAAGCATAAAGCTTTCTGATAAGGACCACAACATAATTAATCATGGCTCTTTCCTTTTGGAGAAATAATCAATAACTAGCATGTGAAGAGTTTCTGGCCGTCGGCTGGGGCTCACCCAGACCCTGTCGGGACACTGGTCTTCGAGAAGAGCTGTGGCCACGATGCCACCGCATCCGGCAGGGGAGCCTGGTGGTCAGAAGCATGAGCTGAGAAACCAGCATGTCTGGTCTGAATTCCAGCCCCACCAGTAACTGGGCAATTGGGCAATTTTGCTAAACCATTCATGTCTTAGTTCCTTATGTTAAAAACAGAGATAATGAATTTGTAGTTCATTGAATCTAACATGCCCATCACTGCAAGATACCATTATTTTATGAACCATTAAGAAAGAAAAGACAGCATGCGGTACTGACCAGGCAAGGAACTGAGTGACAAGACAGACAGTTGGAACCAAATCTGTGCACAAGCAGTGACAACAATAACGTGACTGTCATCTGACAGTCATCATAAAATGTCCTCTTCTGCAAGACGCGTTCAGACTAGAGAGACGTTAAAATGTGACACAATGTATCAATACGTTTAAGAATCCAAGCAATATGGTGGTAGTCACCTTATAGGAATAACTGAGTTTGTTCACGTAACGCCCTTAGTAGAGCGTCTGGCACATACTAAGTACCCGAGAGGCGTTGGCTATTGAAGTCGTTATATCTGTGAGTATTTCTAGGAGAATGACAGCAACCTTTGTGGACTCAACTTCAACAGCGCTGTAAGAAAACAAGAGGAATGGTTTCAACTTGTGACTTTAGAATGATGACCACGGAGTCGGCAGGAGTGAAAACGGCACTTTAGTGGACATTTCCGACAACCTGGTAGTATGTGTGATTCTACACAGGGACCGCACCTGCGTATACGATGCTGGAAGCGTCTGGTGTTAACTTTCAAGGCGTCACTGGGGATAACAAAGTCCCTCGATGGGGGTGACGAGGCCTAGCTAAGCCCTTACCTTGAGTGACTCCTCTTAACCTGTGAATAACACTATTCTCCCCCTGGAAAGCACGCCGGTGCACACCGCGCCTTAGCACGATCAATTCACATAGTGACGTGGAGAGCTCCCAGTCTCTGTCCGTGGTGGTCCCAAGTCCAAAACTGACACAGAAACATCTTCCTTATCTCCATAGGCTCCAGCAGCTATATCGCCCTCTCTACGCACAGATATAATGAGAAACTTCTCTGCCGATACAATTGGTCTCTGATATCTTCTCTGACAGCAAAAATGATTTCGAAGATCCTTCTGGCTTTTAAAGAAAGAGCCACTTATCTTCAAATGGGAGTTTTCTCCTCATCCCCCACCCTCCTTCCTCCCTCCCTCCCTCTTTCTCCCCCTACATCGCTCTCCTTCTCTTCCCCTTCTTGAAGATTCTCCTCTATTATTTGGAAATTCTTGTCCCCAGACTTGTTTTTTATTTCTACTAGAAATACTTCTCCAATTCCAGCAACAAAGGCTAAAATGTGTCACATTAGGAAAAGGTCCTTATTCCCTAGGTACTTTTATTTGCGTTTTCAGGCTTACGACATGTGGATCATGTAACCAGTGACTGGAAGCTTGTTTCTGTGCCCTAATTTACCATAAGCTGCGGTGTGGAACCAGACGTCACCATTGGAATCCACCCCCAAGAGAACAAAGCTAATTTTCACTTGCAGTTTGTAGTTTTTCTTCCAGGAAAGGCTTTCTGATTGGATTTCTCTATCGGTGTTCAGGGGACCAGCAATTTACTCCCATCCCAGCAGATATTAAATCTGACACTATTTCTTGGCTCAACGAAGTTAAAAGTAAATAGGACAGAACCATTTCTATTGCTACGTATCATTTGAACACCAGCTGGTGCATTTTTTTACAGTAAGCCATACCAAGTTCAGACTCACAATTGTGTTTACGACAGTTCTCCTGACAAAGCAACTCCTGGCCGTCACGAGAATGCCCCGTCCAAGCGAAGTTCTTGCATCGCTGAGATTATGCACGCACAGACGCAGCGATCCGCGGTGAGGGACTGCCCCGAGGCAAATGAGGAAACATGTCAAGAAATACTTAAATCAACTCCGCTGAAAAGATTGGAGACATTAGGTGGCTTTGACTGTGAAGGTATCCGAAACCTCAGAGTCGAATTCTTTCAAAATTGCTATTTCATGCTAGTTTGCTTACTACTAAATTAAACTTCCAAAAAGCACATTCCTTCCCTTCGGAGAGCGGTGCAGTGTGGTATAATACTTAGTAGGATCAAAATACAAAATAGAAGCCAATTTATCCAGCTGGGGAAAAGCCTGCATTTGTTACTCAAATCATTTTTGGAGTTTTCTTCCTGCTGAAATTATTGACACACAAAAACAGGGAGTGGCTTAAATGTCAGGGAACCACTTTTAATTGACTTGAGTCAATATTTAAGCGCCCATGAAGCAAACTGAGGAACATTGCAAAACAATTTTGAAAAGCAGCAAGAAAACAACAGTCCAGGAGATTTGACTTGTGGAAGGTTTCGCATTGACGGTCATGCACGGTAGGTCTGCCTCCTCAGCGGGGGGTCGCGAGAGGACAGGGAGATACTTAGTTGCATGAGGGAAGGTAGAGACTGGCACAAATCACTTTCCCTTGGCTTTGACCCCATACCCTGCAGCAGCGAAGGGCCAAGTGAGGCGAAAGTTTCTAGAAAACTCTAACATACAGAAGACTGGGGAAGAACCCCACTATTCCACGGCAGCCTCAGCGATCTCTCTGACCCTGACCTACAAATCTAGGGCTCACAGGACACACAGGATGAGAAGCGCCCTTCAAGATACGCTGTATTTCTTACAAATTATTTATTCTCTGATGTCGAAGTGTTTCCTCTCCATCGACTCTAGACCAGGTGAATGCTCACCAGTATAAGAGAAAACTGCCATGTGAAGATTTTAAAGAAAGGAAACACATGAAAAGATTTTTGAAAGGGTAGAGTGTAGAATTTTATACTAAATGAATGACAATAAGCAATAAAAGTAAACACTTTAGAATAGTAACCTTATAAACAACACATTAACATTTATTAAGATATTACTGTATGTCTGACACAGTTTTAAATTCTTACCCTGTGTTAATTGACTTAACACGCATAATTACCCTAGCAGGCACTTTTACTATTCTTGTTTAACCAACAAGGAAACTGAGGCACAGAGGTTTAAATACCCTGCCGCAGTAACCTGGCTGCTGTGTGATAGAGCCAGGTTCATACTCTGGCTCCGGACCCACAGTGTCAACCACTCAGCAACTCTGATGCTTGTTCCACGAGCAAATTTTTAATTCTGAAGGGATTGTCTGTGGCTACCTTTATTCTTCAGGTAAATTCATTGTGGTGTTTGTTCATTTATTGGCTTCCTTGTTAAAGCCAGAAATTTGGCCATTGAGACATAAACTGATGCTACCAATTTTGCTGCTGCTACGTATGGCTGGATACCAATGACCGTTACAATCAATTCAAATTTCTGACTGTAAAGTGATTGATGCTCTACATGGGCCTCAAATACCAAGCTTGCTTCTAGATCCACTAAAATATCAGTGTGAGCATCCTCCATACAGCTGGGATGGGCTTTCCACTGCATCCCGGTGTCAGGGGTTGCCCAGGAGAAGGTGACACGGCAGCTGCTGTCACTCTTAATGCTCAGATTATTACACAGTAACTCTGTAAAACAGGGTCAGTTTTTCCTGGGTCCAGAGACACTGAGTTATTCCATTTCACTGAATCTGCAGAAATAGGTTCAATATTCTCGTTGATGACAGCCTTGCAGTTAGACAACTACAGCAGTATAGCTAATTTTTTAAGTGAAGATTACAAGCGGACAGGTCAGATGGAAACGGGTTGAGAGAGAACAGAAAGGACAGGAAAGAGGACAAAACATCATGACAGGTCATGCGCCTTTAACGTATTAACCCAGAAATCACCTGTGCAGAGGGATAGGGCTAAGTTTTCACTTCAGCTAAAATAAAAGCGCCACTCTGTCAGCTTAGTCTCTTGTTGTTTCTGGTTCAACAGTAATTTGATATTCTAGGGAACGTTTATTGTCCTCTGCAAAATATAAGGGCCTTCATTTTTTCAATTCAGTACAAATACACAGAGAAAGAAAAAATAAAAAGATTTACAAATGAATTAAAGGAAATGACAAAAGATTAGGAAAATAGGAAACTATAAAATTAAGTTTTGTTTTCTTGTGGATTCTGTCCTGTTGTGCCTGCTTCTCTCACCCAAACACAAAGATGGCGGAGAGGCGATGGGGTTGGTGAATGGAGACAGGAGACTCTGGTTAACGTTCAGACTCTCTTGCTGGTCCTGCAAAGGTGCAGTGTGTGTGTGGTGTGTGCATACCTGAAGCAGACTTTTTCTTAAGAGTGAGAAGCTCATGTACAGATTTCTTTTTTACCCTCTGCAGCCAATAAACTAGGTGGACTGCACCATAAGATCTTTGGCACAAGACTGAATAAATATAATATTCTACTGAAATACCGCAAATTCGGAACAAAACATTTTGAAAAGCTTTAAAATATAACTACAGAACTGGAGAAAATATTTACATGCTACACATCCGATAAAGGGCTAATAACCAGAATCTACAAAGAACTCAAGCAAAACAGCAACAAAAAAACCAAACAACCTCATTAAAAAATGGGCAAAAGACACAAACAGAAGCTTTTCAAAAGAAGAAAAACTAATGGCCAATAAACATATAAAAAAAATGCTCAACACCTCTAACCATCAGAGAAATACAAACTAAAACCACAGTGAGATATCACCTAACTCCAGTGAGAACGGCTTTTTCCAGAAAGTCCCAAAACAACAAATGTTGGCGTGGACGTGGAGAGAAAGGAACACTCGTACACTGTTGGTGGGACTGCAAACTAGTGCAACCTCTGTGGAAAGCAGCATGGAGATTCCTCAAAGAATTAAAAGTAGACCTACCATTTGATCCAGCAATCCCTCTACTGGGTATTTACCCAAAGGAAAAGAAGTCATTTTATCAAAAAGACCCCTGCACTCAAATGTTTATTGCAGCACAATTCACAATTGCAAAGATGTGGAATCAACCCAAATGCCCATCAATTCATGAATGGATCAACACAATATGGCATACGTACACCAGGGAATACTGCTCAGCCATAGAGAAGGATGAATTAATGCCTTTTGCAGCAATTTGGATGGAACTGGAGACCATTATCCTAAGTGAGTATCTAAAGAATGGAAAAACAAACACCACATGTACTCTCTAATAAACTGGAACTAACCGATCAACACGTATATGCACGTATGGAAGTAAAACTCAATGGAAATCAAAAAGGTCTGCAGGGGGAGGTGTTGGTAAATTCACACCTGACCTGGCAGGTCTGATGCACACTGTCTGGGTGATGGGCATACCTATAATATTGACTCAAAACCGTACAAAAGCAATACATGTAACCAAATACCTGTAACAATACATGTTTGTACCCCTGCAGTATTCTGGAAAAACAAAGCAAAACAAAAACCAAAGAAATCCATCCCCCCCCCCCAAACTAAAACAACTCAGACAATTGATTACCACGTAACACACAAGGGCAAATGGCTAAGAGAGAAACCATCTGACACATCTGATGCACGATGCTTAAAACCAAGATACTGTCTGGATGTTTCTTATGGACTAAATCTTGCCATCCATTGGAAACATTGCCGCTGGACTTATCAATACCTAATAGTAGAGCAAAATGAAAGTCAATTTCTTTACTATTAAATATAAAAACACCATAATTCACATCTGTGTCTCTACTCCCCACCTTAAGATATAAGACGTTGCCAACACCCCCTGTACTCATCAATCATATTCTTTATTCGTGGGGTTGCTGCTGTCTGGAATTTACCGTCGGTTATCCCCAGGTATGTATCCATATTCCTACATCATGAGCTTCAGATAGTACCATTTTGCAAATGTAACTTCATACGCAAAAAATTTACTCAGCAATTTGTGTGTATTTTTTTGCAACTTGCCTTTAGTATTGGTTGATATTATGTTTGTGAGTTTCAGCCCCAGTTCCTCCGCTGCGTGGATAGATTACCACTGCAGTTCAGTTTATCCATTTTCTCTACGATCAATATTCAGGTTCTTCTCAGTTTTTTGAGACGAAGCTGCCATGGACACTCGTACACATGCAACCTTGTACACATGAGCAGAAGTTTGTTCCAGGCATGTACCTAGGTGTGGAACTTATTTATTTATTCGACATGTATTTATTAAGCATCTATTACATGCTAGACACTGTTGCAGGCCCTGGGGACACAAGAGTGAGTAGAGCAGATAAAGTCCCCACACTCAAGGAGGGGACAGACAATTAAGAAAGCTAAACAAGGATCACATGAGTTCTATGGAGAAAAACCGAGAGAGTGAGACAGAGGGTGGGCAGGGTACTCTTTACACAGGGCAATTTCGGAAGGCTGCGCTCCAAGGTGATGTTTAAGGAGAGATGGGAAGGGGATGAAGGATTCAATCCTGCATGGGTCTGGGGTCTGCACACACAGGGGAACAGAACAGGCCCCAGACAGGAACACGCCAGGCGCGGCGGGGGTGCAGCGAGGACCAAGCAGGGGGCGTCTCGGGGGTGGGGGTGAAGCCAGAGAGTGGGGCCTGACTACTCCCTAGAGGACTCCGGATTTTACTCTGGGTGAACGAGAAGCTGCTGAGCAGCCTCATGACCGCAGTTTCATTAAAAAGAATGATGCTGTGAATAGACATTTCTCAAAAGAAGACGTACAAATGGCCAACCGGTGTACGAAAAAAATGCTTAACATCATGAGTCATCAGAGAAATGCAACTCAGAACTACAGTGGGCTATGATCTCACCCCAGTCAAAAGGGCTTTTATCCAGAAGACAGGCAATAACGGACGCTTGAGAGGGTGTGGAGAAAGGGGAACACCAGCACACCGCTGGTGGGAATGCAAATCAGTGCGACCGCTATGGAGAACGGTATGGAGGCTCCTCCCAGAAAACTAAAACTAGGACTACCATGCGACCCAGAATCCCGCTACCGGTGTACACACAGAGGAGGGGAAGTCAGTCTATGGAAAACGTATCTGCACTCACATGTTTCTTACGGCACTATTCGCAATCGCCGAGATTTGGAATCAACCCAAGTGTCCACCAACAGACGAGCAGATAAAGAAATTGTAGTACGTATACACGATGGAATATCATATAGCCAGAAAAAAGAACGAAACCCTGCCATTTGAAACAACATAGACAGAACCAGAAAACATTACCTTGGGTGAAATCTGCCAAGCACAGAAAGACACATCTCGCATGTTCTCACTCCTATGTGGGAGCTAAATACTAAAAACAATCTCACAAAGACAGAGAGTAGCGTGACAGAAGAGGCTGGGAAGGGTGGCGGGGAGGGGCCATGGTTAATGGGTGCAAAAATAGAGTTAGAATGAACACTATTTTATAGCACAACAAAACGACTGTAATCAACATTAAGTTAAGGTATACTTTCAAACAACTAAAACAGTGGCATTGGAATGTTCCCAACACAAAGAAATGTTAAATGCCTGAGGTGATGGACACCCCAGTTACCCTGATTTGATTAATTCATAATGCATTCCTGCATAAAAATATCATATGGACCCTATAAAGATACATCACTTACTCATAATAATTAAAAATAAGAAATTAAAAAAATTATCCTTAACATTTCACAATCTACTTAGAGTTAATGCTCCCTGAGTTCAAATAAAACATAGAATCTTGCATCCACACACGCACAAAAGAACTGTGCTGGGTGCTGTGCAGAACGCACATGGTGTGCAAGGAAAGCAAGGAGGTCACACAAACATCTCCGGGAAAGGCGGCGTGGGGCGGAGCCTCGTTAGCAGAGGTGCTGCTAATCAGATTTGGAAATATTGAAGGTCGAGCTGACTGCATTTGCTGGATGAATTAGACATGGGGCTTTTATCTTCAATGGCTGGGAGGAGGGCTGTCTTTTGTTGACCCAGAGATTTGGAAAAAGGTTTTTGGAGAAGAAGTGAATCTGAAGTTCTCTTTTGGACACACTAAATTTGATAAGACTATTAGATATCCAAGTGGAGATGTCAAGTAGGCAACTGAGTATTATCTACAGGTTTAGTGTAAATGCATCTTAAACTTGCGTATTACAAAATCGTTCTCCAAATTGTTTGCACCTGTTTGCATTCCGTGTTGCAGTAAGAACCCATCACTGTCAGATTGTTCATAACGCATCTCACTGCCGACTGCACAGGTCAATGCTCCTGGGCCCAGCCCTCTGGATCTTAACTTTCCACGCACCGAACGCTCGTAACCTCCTGGCCGACGCAGCTGGGGCCACATTTCTAAAACCAAGGCAGTCAGTAAATGAGATGGATCACAGGCCGATCCCCTCAGTAAGAAAAGTGAGTTGGTGGCTTCTTTTTACTGCTATTGTCTGTGAGGAAATGGAAATTTCCACAGAGTTGCGTAGATTTGCCATGGCTCATCCTTTGGTTTTGACTTCTGACGATGATCAAAGTCTTGCTAATGTAAACTAATGGGAGGCGTTGGAGATGCTGGGTTCTGGTCATAAAAAGAAAGAATTTTATTACTTTTAATTACAATTATTAAATATAATTTTATGAGGCTAATAATGATGATTTAGTAGGTATCTTAAGATGAGACGTGAGTAATCGTATTTAGAACATTACGGAACAGACATGCTGGGACTGTTCTGGATTCCTCTTTTACTGCCAGGAGTGGGTGTCCAAAGTGGGTTTCCTTTTGCACTGCGCACGTTTGCCCGACAGTAGGACCCAGTATGAAGGTGTGTTTGGACCCCTGCTCATAGACCAGGCATGCTTTTTTATCCGTACTTATTTGATGGAGAATATTTGCCCCCTCCCCTTAAAACTTTTTTTTGGTTTATATAGATTGACAATTATTGCCTTAGTGCTAAAGAACAGGGGAAGGGCACGTCTGCAGGGCTATGGCTTCTTTGTCTTATAGAGAAATACTGTCAAAATGATCAAGCTGCCATTTTCTTTGAAGATATTGCAATGTGAATTCCAAGCCTAGAAGATTTTGAAAGGTGAAGATTCCACCCGTCTCCAGTTCTGGGCGGGCAGTGAGGCACGCACAGCTCCTGACTCCTTCCCCGCTGCCCACGGCAGTGCCGGATCAGGAATCAGAAGGTCCGAGTTATATTCTGGCGTCTGTCACTAATTAATTATCTCGATGTTACGAGGCACGTCATTTCAAAGATTTCTTTCTCGGTCTCCTTATACTTACATGGTTTATATATGGTTGTCATAATGATATATTTTAAAAACATAAAGTGAAAATATAGGGCCTCCTTTGTATAATAGTGCAGGTGATTTTGAACTAAAATTTTCCTTGAATTTTTTACCAATTCACAAAAGTTGAGGGTAGAGAACAGGCAAGGTGAGTGTCGTCACAGAACATGTCCTCACGCTGTTCTGAGGGAGGGCATGAGGAATACGGAACATTGGGACATAATCAGAGAAACAGTGACTTCATTTTGTCTACTGTAATAATTAAAATTGGTAAACAATTTGCATATCATTTGCATGCTACCTGAATTGTAGATAACTTCAATTATTAGACAGACGCTTCTCTTCTACCAGCTCTTCTCTCTTCTGTTGAGACTTTGTTGGATATGCCTCGTTCACTGGATATGCCCCTCCCAGTGCAGCTGCCAAGCACCCGGCACTGAGGGTCTCATTCCCACAAACCAGTGTCCCTCGGGCCTCTGCTTCCTGCTTGCTTCACAGTCCCCTGACGTCCTCTGGCCTGTCCACGAGTCTGCCAGCTGCTCCTGGGAACTCCGGCGGCCCCCACAGTGGGTCTGCCCAGGCTCTGGGTCCGGGGTCTCCCAGACTGATGCAGCCTGAGCCAGGTGCTAACATGCCCCAGTGCAGAAACCCTGATGAAAGGTTGTCTTCCCTGTACAGAATTTCCTTTAGAGATTTTCTCTTAAGACTCATACATGTCTTACGTGGTCAAAAGAACTCAATGTTCTTAGGCATCTGATGCACTTACAAATACAGGACAGAGAGGACCAAGATTTTTGGAAAAGGAATTAAGAAAACCTAATGCACATCCACACTCTCCTTCAAAAAAAAAATCCAAAAGACTCTAACGGATACAAAAATGACCAGCTAACCTTCAAACAATGGAGCATTTTATCAAAGACTTAATGATTCTAGACGGGCAAAATTTGTAACATCTAATGAACATTGGTCATGGACTTCGGTAGACTGGGAGATGATAGGAGCAAACTACTTAATAGGACTGTAGCTACTAACTAAATTAATGCCTCCTGGCCCGACGTGTTGGCTCACACCTGTAATCCTAGCATTCTGGGAGGCCGAGGCAGGAGGATTGCTTTAGGTCAGGAGTTCCAGACCAGCCTGAGCAAGAGCAAGACCCTGTCTCTACTAAACACGAAAAATTAGCCAGCCATGGTGGCGTGTGCCTTGTAGTCCCAGCTACCTGGAAAGCTGGGGCAGGAGAATCATGTGAACCCAGGAGTTTGAGGTTGCTGTGAGCTAGGTTGATGCCACAGCACTCTAGCCCAGTTGACAGAGCGAGACTCAGTCTCAAAACAAACAAACAAAAACAGCTGAAAAAAAAATTAATGCTTCCCCCCAAAAAGAGGCAGAAGTGTGAATTTGACAGTCCCCAGAATTACCAAATATTAGTATTTAGGTGAACTTTAATACAGTAGTCATGGTCTGCTTGAATTAATCCCGTGATGCTAAATGGATTGCTTTTTGTCATTTCTGAAAGGTTATAGTACACTTGCCACGGTCATCCATTTGGAAGAGGCTATTTTGCAAGTAAGTGTAGGTGGAACCATTTGCAGTTTGAAAGCCTGTGGAACTGCTTTGAGGGACAGGTGAATGTTTCTGATGAAGCATTATTTGTTTGCAAGATTGGTGGGTTTAAAAAAAATCTACATAGAATCTGAAAGAAATATTCAATTTCGCTTCTATTCAAGGCAAAATATAAGAAAAATAAGCTCTTTATGAAAAACAAATATAAAGGCGGAATTTAGAATGTTCCATGAAATGAACACATTAAGAAGGTTTTTACTGCCCCCTGCTGTCAGTTTTTAACAGAAATAGAGTAAACTTACTGCAAACTGACTCAAGGCGTGTTAATTGAACAAAGTAGAAGAGAAAAAAAGCCTCCCTCTAATGGACAACACTTGTCAGCCAGGAATGCCCATGCTCACTTCACGGGTATGAGCGAGGACTGGTCACACTAGGACACCAACAGCAGCAAGTTTGTGATTTGTGAAATGCTGTTAATGAGAAAGTCCCAGTTGCTTCAACTTTTAGCCAGCCATGTCCACTTTACCACTTCTCCAAATTAATTTTGAGTTAATTTTTTAGCATTTATTTCAGATAAATCATTCTTCATTAATCAAAGCAAAACTTTCAGAATAAACGAACAAATGCCTTATTTTTTGTAGCATAAGCCTGACTTGACATGCTGTCTTCATCCTGACCTGTGAAATGAAGAAGTCAGAAATAGTGGAGATAACGGGCAACAGCAAGGCAGCGTTGCTAGTTGCAAGGCGCTGCTTCATTTTTTCCACCTGTTTTCCTCAACCACCCCATAACCCCAGGTGGATATGATTATCTTTCCCATTTCATAGGTGAAGAGTCAGAGGGTTAAAGTACCAACTAAGGGGCCCAGGTGGGAAAGGTGAGTCTCGGCGGGGAACCCTGCCCGCACGGGAGAAGGTGCCAATTCTGCAACTGAGAAGAAGAACTCACAGAAATTGTAACGGACATGGTGGTGTTTCTCCTCTCCACGCGCACACTCATTTCATTGTTGTTTGTTGCTGTCTCCGTGCTTAAGTGGCCAGAGCCTGCCTAGGAACGACAGGCACACCTGCGACGCTCCCAGCTGGGCTCATCTTGGTCATTAGCAGGAAAGATCTGCCTGCCTTGCCGGCTTCGCTCTGGAAGCGCGTGCTTTTTACTGAACACGGGCCGACTCCGCCCATGCCTAAGAGCAGAGCGTCTACTGGGGCCAATCTTACGGTTGGCCCGTGCACACCTGTGCCTGTCACCTGTGTGTCTGGAGACAGCGCTTGGTTTTAGCCGCGCTTGCGAGCACCGTCGGCGGCTCACGCTCACACACACGCGTGTCTGCACAGAGGCGAGCAGACCAGCTTCACAGCTCACGTCTGCCCTCAACTCCACAGGACAACCGGGGCCCAGCCCTCTGCGGTTCCAACCCTTGGCCTCCCCGCGTCCGCAGCACAGGTCACAACGGCCCACGGCGGTGGCCACACCCGTGGGGACGGCCCACCACGCGCTAGTGCGCGACTCCATGCGCGTCCGCGTCGCACACTTGGCAACAGGTCACCTCGGTCCCGGCAGCGCTGACGACACGGGGACCCACCCTCCGCCCACGCGAAAGTGACCCCAGAGCCAACACACCGTCCGCTCTTGCGACACGGAATCGTACCTGACCCGCGGCGCGGGGTTGCCGGAGACCCTGCACTCCAGGCGCACCTTGCTGCCTTCCGCCACCTCCTGGCTCCGGAGCTTCTGCACGAAGCGGGGCGCCGCGGGGGACAGGCCCGCGCGGGGAGTCCGCGGGGAACAGCGGCCGTCGAGGTCCCGCGGGTGGCAAGGCCCGGTCCCGGGTGGGGAGCCCCGCGCGGGGCTCGGGCTGGCACTGCGTGGCGCCGGCCGGCTGTTGGGGGACAGGTACCCACTGTCTGGGGACGAGGACTCCCCGTTGGATCCCCTGTTCCGGGGCCTCGAGGCTTCTCTGAACACGGACGTCAGCTCCTCGATCAGCCTGGCCGCCTTGTCGCCCAGGGGGCCGCGCGGGCCCGGCCCGCCCCGCGCCGGCGAGGGCCCCGCGGCGTCTGCGGGCTGCGCGCCGCGCCTGCCGGCCCGTCGCAAGCTGCGCACGTAGCTGGGGCTGGCGAGAGGCGCGGCGGCCGCGGGCTTCCTCCTGCGGGCGGGCGGGGACAGGCTCTGGGCTCGCTTCTCGGCCACGGGGCTGTGTCCGCCCGGGGCCGGGCTGGAGACCCGCGAGGCCTCGCCCGCGTCCAGGTCCCCGGTAACCGGGCCGGCGATCGCCCTCCGGGCCAGGGCGAGGCTCGCGCTCATCTCCTCGCGGCTGAGAAAGGCGGAGAGTCCCGGGGAGCAGCCGGCGCCGTCGTTCTCCTCCTGCACGTCCGACAGGGAGTCGCCGGAGCGCGACGAGGCCTCGGACATCCCTGCACCTGCGCCCGCGCCTGCGCCGTCCTCATGCGCCGTCTGGGGTCTGAAACACAGCATGGAACCGTCATCAGTAGCAACGATTTGTTGTTTCTATTTTATCATAAAACTACTAATCTACAAATGGGGAGAAACGTCAGTGAATGTACACATCGGTTTTCTCTATAAGCTGGAAGAAATGCCAGCTTAGCTGTGCGCATCATTCACGACTGTATGTCGGTGTGTGCCCGGCGAGTGACGCCGAGAGTCTCGCAGAGCGGGGTCGAATGATGCAAAAGACGGTCTTTGCCGCAGCACCTTTGCCTCCAGGTTGAGTCCAGAAGCTTCCTGAGCGCGGTGAACCTCACCTGCACAACCCCTGCCGGGAGGAAGCCCGGCGGGACCGTGCCCAGGAATGCCGTGTCTTAGGACTGCAGTGGGCTGCTGGTTGGAAGCAGGTTTCCATCTAGGGAAGTCTCTAATTTCAAAAAGCATTACGCAAAAACGGAGAGCGTTTCCAAAAACGCACCTCAAGAATCTACCACCAGGCCGGATGCAGTGAGTCACAGAGACTGTTAATTACACAGAAACTATTTAGTCAGAGACCCTAAAACTCAACGTTAACCTCCCCTTTCTCCTTTAGTTGAGTGTTGTGCTTTATAGTCTTAGGTGTCTTCTTGGATTACTTTGTTGTGTCGAATTACAGGCTTCTCCACGTGCTAGGTCTACTGTCTACTAAAGCGTATTTCCTACTGTTCTTCAAGTAAATCCTAAATCCCTCAGAGTGGGCTCCTCATTGTCCCTCCCGTTATCAACCCACACGTTACTCTAATTCCTTTGTCCTGTCTGCACTCCAGGGTGGAAGTTCCCCGACCTCTCTCCAGTTGTTCAAACATAGCCCGCCTAAGGAGGGAAGTTACAGTCAGTGAATCTTGAATACTTGAACATGTTTTGTTCACGAGAAACAGACAGAGCATGATTTTGAAAAGGCAAAATTATGGCAAATATAAACAAGTATAACATAAACATGCATTCAAGACAATAATTTTATTTGACAAATTAATTGAGGAAACCCTGAAGGCCAGACACATATGTAGGCAATCCGGAATGCTGGTGTGAACTTGCTCATAGATCCGAAGCTTGTTGCTATTTATAGAGCAACCCAATGTAATGTTTGGACTCATTTACATCAACAGCATTTCTACTAGAAAAGCCTCATTTGTGTATCTGTGTACAAGTATGATTTGCATTGCTATCAGCTTTCTACAATGTACTGAGTTGGAAAATTGCCTACAGACAATGAAAGCCATAGACCCGTACAGATCCAGAGGACCCTGGAAGGTCACCAGGGCCCACCCAGCGTCGCACGGCAAGGGCACCCAGGGCTACTTTGTTCATTTCAAAGCCTTTTATAGTTTGCCCTACCAAGGCAGGGTGGTTTCTCCCAGTCCAGAGCTCCTACGTGCAGTTGGCCCCACAGTCAGCAAACACGGTGGGTCACGCCCAGGGAGCAGGGCCAGGATCACTTAGTGTGTGCGGAGGTGAGTCACTGGGCGGCACGTCCAGAAGGGAGACGGGAGGGAGGGACTTGGGCTGGAAATATGTTTGTGCACTGCGGGCGGAACAGACTGTATTTTTGTTTCTTGCAAAATGATTTTTCTTTGCAAGAGAAGCTACTGGGTTCTTTTTGTTTGTTTGTTTTTTAGCCTGAGAGAAATTCAGTTTTTGTATTGAACCCAGTGTGGAGAGAGCTTGAGAAACATTTTGTCTCAACCGTAGCTAGAATAGGCTTGGCTAAAAATCCAAGCAGATAATCGAAACAAAGCCTTTGGTTCTGGAAGTGACTAACTTTTGGAACTTAAGCTGGGATAGGTGTGCTATGTAGAAAAGGATTGCCCATTCAAAATGCATTTGTAAGATACCTGCTCCGTGCCCGGCCGTGTGCTAGGGATGGGATGTACCTGTGGGAAAGAGATTTTTGACGTCTTGGAACTTATCGTCCATGCGGGACACAGACTGTAACATGCGCACGTGATGTAGCACATTCAGTGCTATGATGAGAGAAAACAAAAGTGCCGTGATAGCTCCTAGGAGGGACAGCAAGGTCAGGATCAGGTAAATCCCACGGAAGAGACAGGCCGAGAATGCGGAAGAGTTGGGGAGGTAAACGGGGTGTTGGCAGAAACATGGACACAGAGCTGGATCCCAGACGGAGTGTGGCAGACTCGGGCGGCAGAACAGGTTCCGCTGCACAGAGGTCTCCTTGGAGCGGAGCGAAGAGTTAGAGATGAGACCGGGCAGCAGGAGGTAGGTCAGGGAGGGCCTGAGCCTCGAGAAGAGCTTGGATTTTATTTTATGGGTAGTTGGGAGGCAAAGAAGAGGATTAAGTCTGCGAGAAACATCACCAGAGTTACGTTTTTGGGAGATAACCGAGTGCAGCCTGGCTTGGGCACAGAGTCGGGGAAAGAGGACGGCAGGACAGCGCGCGAGAGGCTGGCGCCGTCACCCGCGGGGTGTGTGTATTTATCCCTGCCTTATTTTTGGTTGCCACCCTCTGAAGCCCCCTCTTGGTTTTGGATAATTCCTCATAGTGTGAACCTCAGTGGGAAACTGAGCTCACTTGCAATGGGGTGTGAGATCTCCAAATATTTCCCTTCCCAGCCCCTTGGAGCCTGGGCACAAGTCCGGTGGGTGACCTAGACTCAGCAATTTCTGTCAGTGCCACTAAAGAACACAATCGACCGTCGATAAAAAGGGATGGTAGAGGTTTGACTGTGTGGCACTGGGATGGAGCACAGAAGACCGGGCCACCAGACCGACGACGGAACGGCAGAGCGTGGTGACTGACTCAGTGCAGAGTCGGGGCGGGGGCAGGGTCGCAGGCGTCCTGCTCGAGATGAACGGTACCCTCGACACAGAGGCCACGAGTTGAGGAACAAGTCTTGAGAAAAAAAATAAATAAGCTGACTTCAGTTTGAGCCTTTTGCACTGGGGGGACCCCTGGGGCCTTGGCTGTTGGTGTCTGGGAGACAGTTTGCGAAGGCTGGTCTAGGGCGGGGAGAGGCAGAGCCGGCGGGATTGGGAATTCTTGCCTGTGGGCGGCACTGTTAGCCACGGGAGTGAATCAGGTCACGGAGGAAGAGAGAGCGAGGGAGCCCCGCAGGGGGTCGGAGGGAAACCAGTGGGCCGGGTGTCAGGGAAGCGGGAAGGAGAATTTCTCAGGAAGGGGCAAGTGGCCTTTTGATTCTAGCAACTGGGAACAGTTGGCACCGCTGGCGACAGCAGTTTCGGCGTATGTGACGGAAGTGCAAGCCAGGTGGTTACAGAAGGGAAGAAGCAAAGATGATGAGTGTGGTGGACAGTTTTAAGAAGTCTGTAGGAAGAGGGAGAGAAAGGAGGTAGTAGTTGAACAAAAATATGGGATCTAGTGAGGTTTTTTGTTTGGTTTTTAGGACGGGGCGCAGGAACACGTCTCAACATGCGTGGAATTAGGCAGTAAGGAAGCTGAAAACACGTGTAAGGAGGCGGGATGATGTGTAGCCCAGATCCCTGAGGATGGAAGAGGAAATGGCTTATTACGGCGCAGTGGGGTGCTCAGCCTCAGGTAGGGAGGGGCAGTTCCTCCCTCGCCAAAGGAGGGGAGCGACGGCCGGAGAGAGGATTTCTAGACACGTTTGTAATTGAAAGAAAATTTCAACTTTCTCAACACGGCTATTGTAAGACTTCTGTGCACTGGAAGTTTGTGAGGACAGGAGATAATTTGAAATAGCTGTTGTGGGAAAAGGGAGGTTTCCCAAGAAGGATTTATGGGCAGCGGCGAGGACGTGGTTGAAGGTGGGTCGGTCTGTGCGACGGTGTGATTCTCCCACCGGAGCTCAGCAGGCGGCGAAGTTGCCGAGGGAGACGGGCAGGTTTGACGTGCAGGTAGGAAGGGCAGGGAAGGGGAGAGGTGTTGGAAATATTGGCAAGGGACGGGTGGCCTTTGAAATCTATGCTGGCGTGGAATTCAGGGGCGGGTTTAGAGCACAGAGAGGTCACGAACACACAGGAGTCCCAGGGGAAACGAAGGAAAGGTGAGGAAGACCGAGTTGAGAGGTCCACAAAGACGGAATAAGATACTAAAGTGCCTGAACTGAATATTTTAGAAGCAGAGCTTTCTGAGTCCTGACTTTTTGCTTTGAATAACATTTATTTTATTGCTTTTTCTAAATTTTAATTTTTGTTGAGGCACATCTGACAGTTAAAGCCGTATATATGTACGGTGTACGAGGTGAGATCTGCTAAACATAGATGTTGTGAAACTCACCACAACTGCGCTGAGTTACACATCCATCACCTCAAAGGATTACCATTTTCTTGTTCTTTCTTTCCTCTCTTGTGTTTGGCAAGAACACTTATGGTTGCCCCTCCTGACCATGGCCACGTGACTGTCTTTGACTGTTACTGTGGAAAGCGTCAGAATCGCGCAGGTTCTGACAGGGACCCTGTGGCTCACAAAGCCGGAAGCATTTGTCTGGACAGACAAAATATAGTATAACTTTAAATTATAACTCAACTGATCGTAGACAAGGTCAGATTGGAAGAGCTGGTAGATAGTTTGTACCCCCATAATATTCTGAAATTAAAGAAAAGAGATATTGAAACAGAGCGTCAGCTGCCTAGTGAACCCGCACAGCGTGCTGAGGGCCGACGGTGGTGCCGATGCCCTTGGCAGTGATAACGGCTAACAGTCACCGCTGCCTGGGGCAGGCCCTGTGCCGATCATCTCACCTAAAATCCTCATGACAGGCTCCGACGTAGAAAGAAGGAAACTGAGGCAGAAAAGCTGAGTAAGAGCCAAGATCCCAGCCCAGGCAGCGACTCCGGAGCTCAAGATCTTAACGATGCGTTTTATTGCCATCACACTGTGGCTTTCGCTACCGAGATGCGAAGCAATCGACCAGACTGGTGAAACCGTAGATCAGAAAGCAGAGTTCTGCTGCCCATTCAATTGTATCTTAGTTCAAATAAACACAATGTGATAAAGTCTAAAGCATCACAAAAGGCATCATATGAGAAAGCCTAAAGCCAATTTCTGAAGGATGAAAAAATTTCAATTCTTATTTTTAAGCAGGGCGTGTTTCCCAGGGGCAGATTATCACACCTGCTTATTATAACATCTATTTTGGTTTTAAAGAGGCACCACCCAACAGGATCCAGTTGTCAAGATTAGGGGTGGCTTGAAACCGCTCGCACAGTGAAAAGGAGAGTCATAGCTCCATGGCACATCTGGCTCAGGTTTAACCTGCAGCCCAGTTCCTGGAGCGCGCATGTGGCCGAGGGAAACGCCCATTCAACGTCGGCGAACAAGGGAGGTTTCCAGGTGGCCACGCTCACCGGGAAATTGTGCTTCAGGATTTCCATGTCCGTCAACACCCCAAAACTAAAAGGTCGTAACCAAAACGAACGAAACACAGCTGCAAACATCTCTGTCATTTCCCTGAGATTTCATGGTTTTTGTCAAACAGGGCTTTCTGCAATTCCGTGCTGGCGTGGCAGACACAGCGGAAGACCTGTGTGCACCGCTTCTAACGTGTGAAGAAGTGAGGTAAGTGCCAAAGTCTGTAAAGTGTCTCTCCTTCTGTAAGCAGCCTTGAAAGATTTTGAATTTTGAGGCGTGAAGGGTTCCCCTACGTCTTAAGTCCTCCCTGTCCCCTGACTCTGCCCTTTTGCCTTAAGGAATGTGAATTGTCTGGAAATTTCTCTTTTTTCTTTTTTTCCTCCTACTTTTTTTTCATCATCTCCATTGTTAACAGTTTAGCTTAACCCTCATCTTCCCCCAGAGTCTCCCGATCCCGGCTGTTCTCTAACCTGCTTGAATCCATGCAGCTCCAGGCTCCCGGCCGCGGGACAAGAGCACCCCCCCGCCCCCGCCCTTCACACAGTCAGGGCAGCTCCCTTCCTTCCACTTTCCTCCCCGGGGAGTCGGTCGGACGTGAGATCAACTGCGCCCCGGCTTTCTTGAGCAAGAGAAGCTTCAAGGAGGACAAGGATGAGCCGGGTGTGGTTTCTCCTCTTAAATGATCTTACCGTCCAGGAAGAGGGATTAGACAAGAGCAAAAAATAGCTCCGCCACAAGGAGGGGCACGATAATTGCTATTAAAATAGTTTAAACAAATTTGCAGTAAGGGAGCCAAGAGGGAAGGAGAGATCAGGGTTCCGAATTTGGTCATGTCACTCTTCCGTCTGTCTGAGTGGTGCTCCCTGGCCAGGAAGGGAAGTCCCAAAGCCTGACGCTCAGGTGGAACGGCCCGTGGACAGTCTGCCTGGATGCAAACCCCAGCCTCACCCTCCACATCGCTGACTGACGCGGGCTGCACGCGAGCCTCCCCGGGCTTCTCGCCGTGCCTTGGACATCCTCATTCTTTCATGTCTTCGTGCCTTTGCACATGCCATTCCTTTTGCTTAAAATGCCCTTCCCGCCTCTTTTGTTTTTCAGCCTTCAACTCCTGGGCTCCAGGGGTCCTCTTGCCTTAGCCTCCTGAGTAGCCGGGACCATTCTGCTTTTCAAACTCCAGTTTATCCTTGAAAACTGTCAAAACTTTTACGTCTTTTTGGTGCTTTCTAGGATTGCCCAGCCAATACCATGTGCTCCTTCTTCCAAGCATGGCGCGATGCCTAGCATTTCGTCACAGCATTCATCTTATTAAACGGTAAATATCTGTGTAGAGACCTGTTCCTCCTTGCAGTGTGAGCAGCACAGAAGCAGGAGCTGTGACTGGCGTCATCGTGTGGCCAATGAGCCGCACAGCGTCTGGGTCATGCACAGGATGAAGGAAAACTGCGAAGTACCTGGTATCTGAAACGGGCTTTGAACCCTGGAGAGGACCTGACAGGAGACGGAGCCACAGAAAGGACGAGGCCGGACGTGCTCTGACTCTCTCCTGCATCCAGCGGCCAGACCCGCAGCCTCCCTGGCACTGGCTCCTGCAGCTAACGCATCCTGCTCCTTATCCCACTTCCTCGGCTGACTCGTAAATTGTTGCTCCTGCCCTGGGCTCTTTTCTCTGATAAGATCTTGACAATCAGTGCTACATATTAATGTGTACGTACAACACACAACTGTTCGTGTAGACATATCAAACACACGACTGCTCATTTCACTACCGCAAAACAGTCACGGGTCACACGGTGCATTAAAAACACTTATCTATAAAGACATTGACTTTCATGTTGCTCGTTACCCTCAAAGTTTCTCATGAATTAGAAAAACATTTGCTGTTTTCCTACAATCCTGCCATTACACAATCAGAATTCCGTAACCTTTGATGACTCCGTCTTTCACATGGATAGGAGCAAGCTCAGGGGGAAATTTTGAGTCATAAAAATACAAATGGTTTTAGCTATAAAAGAAATCTTGTGGGCTTTTCTAATTATCTTATGTGGTCAGCATTTATTTATCGAGGGCCTACTATGTGCTAGGCTCCTCTTCCATAGGCTGGGAGTAAGAAGGATTCTCCGCCCTAAGGAACTAACGTTCTAATAGGAGAAAAGACGAAAGTAGTAACTTGAGAAAAAAAATTTCAGGGTCTGAATTTTTTTATACTGGGTTTGAACTTCTATCTTTTTTTGATTGATTTTGGGCAATTGTACTGCGCTTTTATTGCGTGAAGCCTCAAATTAGCTCTGAAAGTTGTTAGGGTGCACATCAAATAAAATAAGATAAACTAAAACGCACATTTGCATGTTCACTGAGTGTCTGCAGACCACGGCGGGGAAAGCTGCCACCCCCACAAGAGGGGGACGTGCTCAGGTTAAATTGTCCTGCGCCGCCGCTGCCTGGTGGCTCTCTGAACGCAAATTCTCCCGGGTGGACTTTGGCGTTTGTGCATAATACCAGACTCTTCATCTTAAGTAAACGCTTAGTGAAGAAAGGTCTGGGAGGGTCGGCAAACACCATGAGTCAGTACAGGTTTCCATCCGCCCTGACCTGTCGACCACAGGTGGCGTCTCAGCGTCACCCCGAGCAAACACCGCTTTCAAACGCCACTGCCACGGTCACCTGTCTGGTGAACTCCCTGGGCGTATTTCATTCATAAGGAATTACATGCCGCTTAATTTGTAGACTATTTCTAACTGTGATTTTATGGTTCACAACGTCTCCATGAATTTGTATCCTCTGAATGCTGATGGACTCATGTTATGCTACAAAATAACAGAACATGTAAATAAGTTTTCATTGAAGAGTTTATATTTTGTATGTATATCACACATTCTGACATAAGTAATTCTATCAATCTTAAATTATCTTGGCATTACTAGCCTGGTATTTGGGAAAAGATTTATTTTGAGTTACCAAATATGTGATATACACATAAATGTATGTGGTTTGTAGACACATGAATATACAAATGATAGAAAAGATAGACAAATTTAGAAATTATGAATAACATTTGCTTTTAAAGTTGTCAACTTTTGGGGATGGAAGTCAGGAAAATCAGCAAGAAAAAAATCAAAAATCAACCCCATTAAAAAGTGGGCAAAGGACATGAACAGAAAGTTTGCAAAAGAAGACAGACGAATGACCAACAAACGTATGAAGAAAAGCTCAACATCTCTAATCATCAGGGAAATGCAAATCAAAACCACAATGAGATATCACTTAACTCCAGTGAGAACAGCTTTTATCAAAAAGTCCCAAAACAATAAATGTTGGTGTGCATGTGGAGAGACTGGAACACTCATACACTGCTGGTGGTACTGCAAACTAGTACAACCTCTGTGGAAAGCAATATGGAGATACCTCAAAGAGCCAATTAACAGTTTAAATATAGAATTCTAGGTTGGAAAACATTTTCCCTGAAAATTAGGAAGGCCCTTCTCTAAAAGTTTTGAAAAAAAAAAATTGTTCTGTTTCTGGAGAGTCCAAAGCCATTCTATTCACAATCTTTGATATATCTGATTCTTTTTTCTCCCTCAAAGCCTTAAGATCTTCTCTTGAATACTGGCATTCTGAAATGACATGATAGGATTCTGTTTTAATCTATTTTGTTGGGCACTTGCTACATCTTTTATATTATACAACTCCGACTCATCTTCTCCAATTCTGGGAGATATGTAAATTATTTCCTGATAATTTTATCTTCCCTTTTTTGTGTTTTGACTATTTAGAACTATAATTTCAGATATTGGTCCTTCTGAGAAGATCCTCTAATATTCTTATTTTTTCTCTCCAATTTCTCATCTATGTGTGTTTTACTTTCTGAGAGAATTTTTTTTACCATTAGCTTCTAAAGATTTCAATTATTTTATTACATTTTATATTTTTAATTTGCAAGACATTTTCCTTGGAATCATATTATCCCTTTTGTTGCATACTATTCTTGTTTCATTGACGCAATATTGCCTCTTAGCTATTTGGTATATAATGATGTTTATAATATTTTTATCTCCTTGCATAATCTGTTCCACCCATATTTGTTGCTATTTATTTATTTTAGTTTCTAATTTTCAATTTAGAGATTTTGCAAAAAATACCTGTAAATCCTTGGCTGTCTTGCCATGTTTAGGAGTGGATCTTTAAAGGTTGAGTAAAACTGTTGAGCACTATGTTTGCCTGTCAACTTTGGGCTTCACTTTAAGGAGAGATCTGACTGTGCTATTTCTTCGAAGAAAGCACTGATGTGTGGCTTCTGTCTTTTCTTGTTGATCATTTAAATTCTGCATAGGATAATCTCCCAGTCTCTTAAGGAAAATATAAGCAGCCTCCCAGTGTTCTGAGAGCAGAGTAAGAGAAGAGTGGTATGGGAGCACTCAACATTCTATAGGCAAATTTTGATGAAATCTGTTGATTTGCAATAAGATTTCTCTTTCTTCAAAATGTGCCTGATATACCCAATCCAGAGACACTAGTCTTTGCTCTCCAGAGAATAAACTTCTAGTCTTCTTCCAGGATGAGGAATGAGAACTCTTCCAGCTGTGCAGAACAGAGGAGAGAATCCTGTGATTTAACTGAGTCTTAAAGCAGAATTTAATCCAACTTTGTTTTCAACAACCTCTTCATCCCTCTATCCTCTTCTCTCCAGAGGTACTCAGTGCTGACAATTTCTCCACCTCTTGGGAGATCTGTGGTACAGACTGAGTGGCTACTCAACTTTCTCCATTGCTGTCATTGCTGACTTAGGATTCAGTGTTCTCAAGTCAGCTGAGTGTGTCAGCATCCATCTTTTAATTCCTAACTTCCAAAACTTTATTGCTAATGCCATTTCTCAACATGTTTTTGTGCTTTTGTGTTTTTATGCTTAGAAAGTATTTTAGAGCTATTTTAGTGAGGTTTCAGGAAAGAGTGGAGGTAAAGGTGTGCAATCCTTAATCATTGACACAGAAATCTTTAATAAAACCTTTCATTTTCCAAATAATTATGCTATCAGAGCACCATTTAATGAATAATCCTTACATGCTCCTTGTTTTGAGTGTTCCTTGACATATACCAAGTTTATCTTGTTTCTGAAATTCATACTTTAATCAACCGATCCATTTTTATACTAGTATCATATCATTTTTTGCTGTTTTAAGAATACATTATTAAATCCAACAGTGGCTCAGTACAAGCTAATGCTCTCTCCTGATTGTTTCATTTATTCAGGTAACCCATGTGGAAAAAACTCTGTTGAGACTCATCATGAGAGCAACTTGCCAACAATACCACATGTAGATTATGTTTTAAAAAGATAGACATGTTCTTAAAATTAGTTCCAATTTCATTAATCATCCCTTTTCCAGTATATGTCAGCCAACATTATTTCTATTACAGGCGTAAAGATTAGAAATCCCCTGGGCTGACAGTTTACCATGGAACATGATCCATCCATTCAACCTAATCTCCAACCAGAAACACAAAGACATATATAACCGCATGCATATCTCCTTTAGTCATACGTATCTCACTTATAGTTCTGTCCCTTTGAACGTCAGTGACATTTACTGTTGCAACGTATCTAGATAGTCTGCAAAACATGGACTTTAGCAATCTCAGTAACATGTCCTTACCGTATTAAAAATTAAAAAACGAATTGACTTTATCAATTCCAAGGAAAATAAGGACTATGTAGTGCCATTTCTGATCTTCTGGGATTCTCCTCCATGTAATACTTAAATATTTTTCCTCTTACCAGACCTTCTTTACTCCTGAGATGAATTACAAAATTATCTTCTACACTGCTTTCTGAATACAGATACCTGTTACCAAGTGACATTTACACATACTGATTTTTTCTCCCCTACAGATTTATTCAGGAAAAAAAAATAATTTACTTTTACTAAAATTCTAGTTTTTTCATATCTTAAAAATAAATAATCACATAATCATCTTTGAGCTGTAGCTAACACAACTAAGCTTATTAGAACAAGTGGCAGCTGTACTTATCCAGTGGTTCCTTGGTGCTAAAACTCATTATCTGTTGCTATTAGAGTAGCCAAAACATATGGACCAGAACAAGGACTAACAGTTAACATGGGGAAATAGCTCACATGTTTCATATTTAAGGTAGTAGCAAGCAAGAACAACAACTGCAGAAAGAATTATGAGAAATAATAATTCCACATTTATAAGAAATATTATTATATAGATGGCAATCCTGAGGATGATAATGTAATTATTTCCAAAATAAGTTTGTTAATCAGTTTTAAACTGTTTTGTTTCCATTCTAAGTCTTATTCATCTTAGAGGCTGATTGTGTGAGTTTTGGCTTATGCTTGTAATCACTCCAAGACATTAAAACAATGGTGTGAACTTATTGGAACATTCCCCTCCTAATCTCACTGGAAAAGTTAAAGTTTTTAATGGCCTATTTATGGTTCTCAAAAATTTGATTTAGGATGGAAAATATTGGACTAAGCTCTTTTTTGCAGTCAAAAGCACATACCAAAAGGAAGATAACCTCTGAAAAGTAGGCACTTAGGGTCCAAAAATAAAATAGAATCCAAATGTTTACTAAAAGACTAGGCAGAGACAAGACTCTCAGCCCACCCCACCCACTCCCACTCCCACCAAAAAGAGATTCTCAAAGAGGTAGTTGTGTAAATGTTGAAAAAGTAAGATTAGGGCTGGGCCACGGGTGCAGCAGCTCACGCCTGTAATTCTAGCACTCTGGGAGGCCAAGGCAGGAGGATTGCTTGAGTTCAGGAGTTCAAGACCAGCCTGAGTAAAAGTGAGACCCTGTCTCTACTAAAAGTAGAAAAAATTGGCCAGGCATCAGTGGTGAGCACCTGAAGTCCCAGCTACTTAGGAAACTGAGGCAGGAGGATCACTGGAGCCCAGGAATATGAGGTTGCAGTGAGCTATGATGACGCCACTGCACTCTATCCAGGGTGACAGACAGAGCAAGACAGAGCGAGACTCTATCTCAAAAAAAAAAAAAAAAAGAAAAAAAAAGAAAAGGAAAAGCTAAGACTGATTAAAAATAGGTAATCTTTGTAATAACAAAGTTAAAATAAAACAGCTAAAATAAAAATCAAGTGGGTAGTCATGAGAGGCCTAATCTTTTCCCCACCACAAATAAGACTTCTCTCGACTCCAGCTGTTTGATTTTGTTGACTTTGAAGACAGTCATCAGAGAATGAGTAATATCAACCCTTCCATTTTAAGGTCTCTAAATTCTTTCCTCTTGGCCTTCACTTCAGAGGCATCCAAGAACAATACATATCCCAATTACTCTCTGGGTTGGATTATGCAGCCAAATCTACACGGTATTCCATTTCAGGAAGTGAGCTTCTCCAGGTCTTTCCTCTGCCTTTTGCTCCATCCAACTAAGGCATATTTGCCCAATTAGGATAGATGATACAAACATTTACATATGTTTGTCCAGTGTTTTCTACAAAAGGAAAAACTAGTCTTCTTGATTAAACAATAAAGCACCGAGTGTGATGAAACTGGGTTTTCCTTGTTATGGTCATTTCCCACAGTTTCAGCCACAGAATCTGCCCAGGTATTTCTGACATGATCTAGGTCAGTTAATGTAGGCATTTGGTAAACTGAACAATAAGAATCAGAGCCAGCTAATTTTGCATGAATCAATCTCAATGTTGTGCTAAATTCTTCATTATAAGACAACTGCCAACACATAATGTGATTTATCTTTCAGGAAAGACCAGGGGTGGGGGGAGGACAAGTAATGAGGAAAGACAGAAGGGTGTACATGAGTCAATTTTTGGAAAAGTCTGAATAAATAATAATCAAGCTAATGGCAACTAGAAGGAAACACCCTAATGATTCTGAACCAGTAATGCCTTAGAACAAACATAAATAGATTTGAGTTTTAAGATTTTAGCATTTGTTTTTCCATTCTTGTGACACTTTACTTAGAAGAATAGTCTCCAATTCCATCCAGTATTCACCATTAAATTGGAACTAACTGAATAACTCTTGTGTGCACATATTGAAATAAAGCTCTGTGGAAATCAAGCAGGTGGGAGAAGGGAGGAGGGGCTGAGTAAATTCACACCTAACAGGTACAGTGCACACTATCTGAGTGATGGGCACACTTATAACTTTGACTCAAATTGTACAAAAGCAATTTATGTAACCAAAAATGTTTGTACCCCCATAATACTCTGAAATAAAAAAAGAAAAGAAAAAAAGGCACCCCCCCACAAAAAAAAAAGATTTCAGTATTTGAAGACTGACCTTCTAAACTAAACACACACACACACACACACACACACACACACACACACATGCACATACACAAGTGTGGAGGTTTTGTTTTGTTTTGTTTTGTTTTGTTTTTTTAAATCAGTCATAAAATAGTAACAAGAATCAATGAATCCATAGGAGGTAAAGGTGGATAAGAGAAAGAGAGAGAGACAGAAACAGAAAGTCTCAATTTAGATAAAAGAGATCTAGGGGCTTATCCCAGATCTCTAACCAGATTGCCTGTGTTAGAAACTCTTTATTCTACAGGTTTTCTCATTTGGCAGTGTAGTTTGGGAGAAATGACAGGCTTCAGAGTTGGTCTTCCCCATACTACTTAGTAGCATGAAACTTGGGCAAATCATCTAATTTCCTAGTGTCTTAAATTCCTTATCTATAAATGGAGATGATATTAAACTTCATTGATTGCCAGGAAGGCTAGATGAGATAAGGCATAAAAGGACATCCTATGAACTTAAAAGCATACAATAAATATTAACAATATATGAGTGCATTATTCATTAGTATAATACATATTCATATGCCATTGGTGGAAATACAATATATTCTTGGTATAGACCTTCTAAAAGGAAATTTGGATAAAGAATAATAAAATCTTTCATACCATTAATTTATAAATTTACATAGGGGATCTATTCTAGGAAAATAGAATTTTGTACAAAACTTTATTCACAAATGTGTTTTATTTAAAATAGCCAGATAATTAGACTAAGCCTTAATGTTTACTATAATAGCAGAATGAGTACATCTATATGATAGTTATAATGTAATTTTTAAAGGCTTGTGTTTCTAGTGAATATTAGATGACATGGACATGGGAAATGTTCATATTAAGTTAAAATACAGATTCCAAGGTATAAATACTTTAGGATCCAATTTATAGCTCATGCATGTTTATGTCTGTGCATGCACACATATACACACTCCAAAAATGGGAGAAAGTATTTCAAATTATTGACTTTTTATGTAATATAGAATTGGGGGTCATTTTTATTCTATGACCTCTCCAAAATTTCTTAAAAATAATTGATGGATTAAATATTCAAAGGAAAAATGTTATTTAATCATGGTAAATTTTCAGTTTCATAAGCTATCGGGCAGGGACTGGTACATTGCCTCACCTTACAAAGCACAAATAATGAAAGAAATGAGAAATAAGAGCTTCTATTTCCTCCATTTACATTTCCACCATTTATATTTTAGCCAGTAGCACGGAGATTGTATGATTTGGAAGATGGTTTCTTAGTAGCTTAGTGTTTGTAAGCTATAGCCTGCAAGTACAAATATACATCAATCACTGTGAGTTGACTGAATAAATAATATATATATTGTACATTATGGAAAACTAATTTTTCAAGCATGTGCACATGTAACTGTGGTTAATAAACTACAGATCTATTTAAAATGATTGCCAAGTTCACAGTAGATTTTTTTTTTTTAAAAATCAGAATGTAGTCCAATCAGCAAGACCTGGAAGTAAAATTTTTCTTAAGTAAATGTCTGAAAAACACTTTTATAGTAAAAAGGACTCTTCACATGTCTGTTGGAGTAAATGAACAGGTTGAGCCCCAAACATTATGCCATAAATGACAGCAAGGAAGCAATCAAAGACTACAGGGTATATTCAATAGTATTTAGCAGCTAACTTGAAGAAGGTCCCCTTGAGCTAAAGACAGGACAACTTGAACTTCAAAAAGGATAACTGTACTTAATTGAAGCCCATCACGTATGCTTAAATCCATGGTTTGTAGCAATATTTACAAATGCTCATATCTCATAAAGAGAGAAACCAGACAATACGTGCCTCCCACTGAAAGAACACAAAGCATGAGGAATCAAACAAAAAATACAGAGATTAAAATAAGGTGTGATTAAGCCTTTGGATTCAGGACTCAATTTGCAGGAAAACAGAGGAAAGAGGAACATGTTGAACTGTACCATAGCTGTGCAATCAGCAAAATCCAGGCTGTGGGAGAGTATAAAGGTGAAATGTCCCAGGTTCTTCAACAGATAAACTGTAAGGAAAAGAAAGTGTTGGAGAAAGACCTTGTAGATTATAAGACACTGAAAAGATACATCAAAATAATTTTAAAGGAAAAGCCAGTAATATCTAGAGATGTGTGAGATGAAGTATAAAGTAATCCAAAAAAAAGGATTACTATAAAAGTCAAATTAATATTACTTAGTTGGGGGTGGAGCAGAAGGAGTTGAAATTGGGACAAAACCAGGCGAGACTTCTGAAGTGGCTGGCAAAGTTCTATTTCTTGACCTGGATGTTGGAAAATCTTTACTGAAGTTACATGCAGTGAATATTTGTTGAATGAGTTAATAAACACATTAACTGGGCATAAAACAGATTTTTGTCTTCATTATTTTTCCTAACAGCCTATAAAGTTGCTTAAAAACTCAAATAACACAATGCTCTCCACTGAGAAAAGCTATGATCATTGTATTTAGTCAAGTGACTCCCAAAGTCATCTGAATTCAGAAGAAAATGACCACCTAACATTTTCTTAGGAAGATCTTTTCCGTTCTATTCTCTACAAGGAGGATCAGAAGTTATAGTCCTGTTCAACAAACTCAAATTCTTAATAGGACCCATGTAGGGAACTTAAGTAAAATTGGTATGAAAGGCTATCTGGAAACTGTTGGTAAGACTTCAGTTTGGGGAAAAATAAGGGATATAAAGGATGTGGCAAATTGAGTCACTGGGTATGTAATAGGAAAAACAAACTGTTTTCTCCACTGCACTGTCAACATTCAACATGGAACCATTGTGTAAACAAGTGGAGTGGTTTTCCCCCACCAAGCAACTATAGTTATCTCCCTTTATCTTCAAGTTATATGCTCTAAGACCCCCTGTAGATGTCTGAAACAGCAAATAGCATCTAACACTATGCATACTGTGCACAAATTTCTTTTTCCTCTTCACAATTTAATGGTAGAAGATTCATTCTTACTGTAGATCTTAGCAACCTCAGAATGCGATTCTTTTCTTTCCTGAGAACTTTCACCTATGACTTCTCTTTAGCATGGCAAAACTGCCAGCATCACTATCCTTCTACTTTGGGGCCCTTATTAAGTCAAATAAGGGTTACTTGAACCCAAGCACTGTGATAGTGCATGGCAGTCAGTCTGATAGCTGAGATAGCTACGAGCTGACTAGCTGGCAGAGAGCACGGACAGCAGGGAGACACCAGACAAAGGGGCAATTCATCTCCAAGGCAGAAAGGAGCAAGAGAGCACAAGACGTTATCATGCTACTTAGCAAGGCATGCAACTGAAAACGTATGAATTGTTTATTTCTGAAATTTTTCATTTAATATTTTCGGGCTGCAGTTGACCATGGGTTATGGAAACTGCAGAAAGTGAAGCCGTGGATAAGGGGGGACCGCTGTATCCAGCACACACCACAATCGGTGTTCTACAATTGAATTGAATTCAATTCAATTCAATTCAGTCACCAAATAGAATCAGTAGATACCCCACAGGTTAAGGACTTGGTCCCACAAAACTGCCTCCCACTTCATATGCAAATCACAAGTTGTCGGTTCCCAGGTTACCCACAACTTCTGTCAGATTTGGCTACAAATTAGCGTTCCCATAATCCCTTCACAGGTTTGATTTGCTAGAGTGGCTCTCAGAACCCAGGAAAACAATTTTACTTACTTTTGCTAAATTATTAGAAAAGATTTTTTTGACAATGGTACAATTGATATTTTTATTTGTTTTTTAACTTTTTATTCATTTATTCATTTATTCATTTTATTCATTTATTCATTTTTTACTCTATACATTTAGGGTGTTCAACATGATGTTTTGATATACATACACATAGTAAAATGATAACTATAGTCACACAAATTAACATATCCATCACTTCACATGATTATCGTTTTTGTTGTTATTGTTAGTAAGACCACCCCCAAATCTACCTCCTTAGCGAAGTTTCAGTACACAATATTGTTAATTGTACAGTCCTCATGCTGTTGCACACCAGGTCTCTAGATTTATTCATCCTCCATGACTGCAAGTTTGTACTCCTGGACGTGCAGCTTCCCATTTCATCCTCCTCCCATCCTCTGTTCCTGGTAACCACCATTTCATTCTCTTTTCTATGTACTCAGCGTATTTTAGATTACACAAAAAAGTGAGATCAGGCCGTATTTTTCTATGTCTGGCTTATTTCACTTAACATGATCTCCTCCAGGGTCATCCACGTTGTCACAAATGGCAACATCTTTTTCTTTTTTAAGATGGATGAATAGATAGATCACGCATTTTCTTTATCCTTTCATCTATGTGGTTTCCATATCTTGGCTATTGTGAATGCTGCCGCAATGAACATCAGCGTGCATTTACCTCCACAGGGTGCTGATGTCATTTCCTTTGGGTATATGCCCAGAAAAGGGAGTGCTGGGTCATATGGTAGTTCTATTTTTAATTTTGACCCTCACCAACATGTTATCTCTTATCTTTTTGATAATAGCCTTCTTAACAGGTGTGAGGTGATATCTCATCCTGGTTTTGATTTCTTCTTCTGTGATAATTAATGATTTGAGCACATATTCATATACCTGTTGAGCATGTTTGTGTCTTCTTCGGAAAAAAGAAGTCCATTCAGTTCCTTTGCCCATTTTTTATCAGATTATTTGCATTGTTTGGTATTAAATTGTGTGACTTCCTTATGTATATGGGAATAATCCCTTATTGGATATACGGCTTGCAAATATTTTATCCCAAACCACAGCCTGCCTTTTCATTTTGTTGATTATTTTCTTTGCTGAGCAGAAGCTTTTCAGTTTGATATACTTCCACCTGTTTATTTTGGTTTTGTTGCCTGAGCTTTTGCTGTGATATCCAAAAAACATCGCCAAGGCCTCTATCAAGGAACTTTTCTTCTATGTTTTCTTCTAGGAGTTTTAAAGTTTCAGGTCTTATGTTTAGGTCTATAATCCATTTTGAGTTGATTTTTGTCTATAACATAAGGGTTCAATTTCATTCTTTTGCATGTGGATATCAGTTTTCCCAACACAATTTATTAAATAGACTATCCTTTCCCCATTTTGTTTTTTGGTGGTGGTGTTGAAAATTAGTTGATTGTATGGGTTTGGGTTTATTTCTGGGTTTTCTATTCTATTTTATTGATCTATATGTCTGTTTTTACAAAGGACATTTTAAAGGAAACAAATAGCCAGACAATGACACACATGGAGCAAGGTTCGGAAAGGTCCTGAATTCAGGAATTTCTGTCCCCTGGAGCTAGGGTATGCCACCCTTCGGGCAGGGCACATGGATCATTCCTATTTATCACCAACCTGGAACCTCTATGAACCACATAGTTTGGGAATTTTTATGGAGACTTCATCACATCAGCACGATTGGTAACTTAATCTCCAGCCCCTTTCTCCTTCCTGGAGGGTGGGAGGTGGTGCTAAAAGTTACAAGCTGCTACTCTTGCTTGATGTTTCTGGTGACCAGCCCCCATCCAGAAGCCCACCTCATTAGAACAGAAGATGCCTCCATCACCCAGAAAATTCCATGGGACTAGGTGCTCTGTGTCAGGAACTGAAGATAAAGACCAAAATGTGTATTTCTTGTTATAAATCACAATATCAGACTGATCTTCTTAAAAGGGGACAAAAACATCTTTTACAGCTTTTTCAAAAATAGGGGGAAAAGGGCCAAGTATTTCCCAAGTGTTCTTCAAAGGAGTTTGGAAATTTACACATTTATGTGAAATATCCCTCCTTTTTTTAATCAAATAAGTCAAATGTAAAACACTGTGTGAGCCAACTGTGGCAGAGCCAAACTAAACACTCTTGGCCAGGTCCAGCTAGCAAGCTGCCAGTTTGCTACCTCTGGATAAGGATCCAAAATGAGGACTTGTGTGTTTCTGCTATGTCAACCCCTTGCTGTCACCCTGGCTGCCTCCAACATGCAGGTGGGTGCTGACAGAATGTGTGCTGGTTCCTAAGCTGGGAAAGTCACCTGAGTAGGGCCATTTTCCTGGAAAGGACTTTGCAACAACTCATATGAAAGCCCTTTGACTAGGGCAGCTCTAATCCTCAAATCATATCCTTGTTACATGTGTTCTGAAGGGGGCAGGAAAGAACCAACTGGGTGGGGAAGGATAGGATTCCCCAGGCACAAATAGGGTCAGGTCAATCTATTCCCAGTGCTGGAAATTCAGGCAATTTCTCAAACTTCTTGAACCTCTCTGCTTAGGTCTTTTATGTCATACAGAAAGGGAAACTTACCTTCCTTTCAACTTGAAATAGGGAGTATGCCTACAGTTCAGGGATGCTGCAATATTGTCATGAACAAAGGTACATGCAGGGGATGAACACTGCTAAAGCTCTTGTACCACCCACAGCACTGAGGCTTTCTATGATCCATTATGATCCACTGACAAACTCCAAAACTACAATTACACAGCTGGTACCGTTCATCACTGTACCCTTGAATGTGAAAAGAGAATTTGAAATTATAGTTTGAAATGGGCACAAAACTCCTACTGTAAAATAATATTATTATTTCCAGAAATCCCAAATTGTTGTAATTTGGCTTACAACCCAAAGAAGGCGGGGACTAAAATCCTATGGGTACAAAATTTCCAACTAGATTCCAGATGTCTCACAACAAAAAGCCAAAAAAAAATTTCTATACTTTGGATAGAAGTAGCCTAGTTGATACTGGCTTTGCTGAAAGTCCATCAGAATAAATGAAAACAAACAAATCCATATTAATATGCTAAATGGAATTTTGTTACAAAATTCCACAAGCCCTTCTGGTCCCAGAAGTAGATGTCAACGTGATTAAATTTTCTCAGAACACTCAGTGGGCTTATCAAGGGAAACCAGCCAGAGAGTCTGGGCATTTCTGGGCATTTATAACCCAATTGGAGTCCTATCTGCCTTTTGTGGGACTCCACAGGTGAGTAAGGCTTACTGGAAAATAGGAGTGGCTATATTTTGTGGGGGGCGGTGTATGAGTACATTTTCATTTAACACTTCTCTTAGGTATTAGGCACATATCATCCCAAGGAGCATATACCTGGGCATAAACGTTGTGATAGGCACTATATACCTGTTAGTGCTACAAAGAAGACTAAGAGACAACTCCTGTCTTTAAACAACTTGCAATCTAATTACAAGGTGCTTCTGAGCCTCAGTTTCCCCTTCAGTAAGTGCGAGGCTGGATTAATATTTCTGGTCTCTTTCTGGAATTCTATAATGTAGTTTCTAAGGACTTTATAGCCAGATATGTAATGTCACCTGCCTCATTTTTCTCAGCTGAAATACGGAGCACAGGACACATGAGTGGCCTGTTGGACACTCAGAAGGAGTGGCATATTTGCCAGCTCAGGGCTTTGGGTTGACTTCCTGCAGCAAGGATGGAAGCGTTCCACCTTGCTGGATTTGTCTGAGATCCATCTAGCCCACAATCCTAGAGTCATTCTATGGGACTTCTCACTGCCTTCACACACTTTTTATCTTGAGAAAATACTTCAAGTAACTGACAGCCTAATTACTTTTAGGTTTGCTTTGCTGTTGCTATTTGTGTTACAGTTTCTTTGGCCATCTTTGAGAATAAATTTATCTAAGTTGAAAGGTCATTAGTACCTGTGTTGGTAAGTGAAGAAGGAAAGGATAAATAAACAAATGGGTAGGAAAAAGTAAAGGGTGAATTGGGAAGATTAGATATATAGATATCAAAAGCAGCTGTAGGAGAAACATATCACAGCAGTGTTATAAAATACTAGAGAAAACATATTACTTATCTTCACTTTGTTTAATTTTATTTATAATATAAACTTTTTTATTTTGATTTTTCATGTATAAGGTTGAAAAGATTTCTGGAGTCCTTTAAACCATCTTTTTCACCCAAGAATACAAAAATAGAAGTTCCCCATGTTTAATATGCCTAAGTTCAACCACCTTCAGGCTGGAAAGTAACTATAGTTTCCCTTAAATTTTAAACCATTTTTGTGCAACTATTGTATTACCATTCCTTTGAATCTGAAAATAAGAATGTAATTTTAACCTTTATTTTAGATAATATTTACATTTTTATTCCTTATTGTTAAAAACTCTTAAAATTCTACCAGAAAATTTTCTGAGATCTTCAGCAAGAAAGTTTATTTTAGCTTGTACATGAACCTACCATCAGCTTAGAAAACGCCTACAGAATTAACTCAACAGTACCTATTTCCATAAGATACTTTAAATGCTTTTCCTTCAAAAAAATCAATAAATCACTTACCATGCTTGTGATCAGTCTTTCCTTAATACATACTGCTCTATACTTCATTAGTGCTACTTGTAAAATTCATATTTGATAGGATTAAGAAGACTATTGATCAAGGAGAAATGACAAAATACTCGTATAATTCAAACAAGATGACAGGCTTTATACTGTGTATTTAATATAATTTATCTCCTTTAATTTTTTCAACACACATTTTGTATTGATATATAATTCCCATGGCACAAAATTTACCCTTTAAAATGTACAAATCAATTTTTTTAGTATGTTCACAAAGTTGTACAACCATCACCATTAATTCCAGAACATCATCATCACTCCAAATTGAAACTCCACACCCATTAGTATCACCATTTTCACTTCCCACCAGCCCCTGGCAACTACTAATTTCTTTTTGACACCATCAATTTGACTATTCTGGACATTTCACATAAAGGCAATTATATAGCATGTGGTCTTTTGTGTCTGGCTTCTTTCATTTAACATAATATTTTTAGGTTTCACCCATGTTGTAGCATGTATCAGTACGTCATTCTTCTTTTGTGGTCAAATATATTATTAGATGGATATACTATGTTTTAGTTATCCATTCATAACTTGATGGACATTTGGGTTATTTTCCACTTTTTGACTATCATGAATACCTCTCCTATGAGCATTCATGTACAGATTTTTGTATGGACATACATTTTGAATTCTTTTGGGTATATACCTAGAGCTGGAATTATTGAGTTATATGGAAACTCTATGACTAACATTTAGAGGAACTACCAAACTGTTTTCCAAAGTGGCTGCGCTATTTTACATTCCCACCAGCACTGTCTAAAGATTCCAATTTCTCCACATCCTTGTCAACACTTGTATCTCATTTAATTTTTCTTTAATTTCCAAACTCTGTGAGATAAATATAGCCCTTGTTATTAGACACTTTACTCAGAGTGAGGCTCAAATAAGTTAAGCAGTCTGCCCAAATGTCACAGTGCAATTAGGTGGGTTAGAATCAAAATTCAAAATAGAAATAGAGCCTGATTTCTGTCACTTAGATTATAGCTCTGATAAGGGGTGGATAACTAGAATCTATTTAGAACTTAGGAATGTCAGCAAGAAAAAATTCAAACAACCCTATCAAAAAGTGGGCAAAGGACATGAACAGAAACTTTTCAAAAGAAGACAGAATAATGGCCAACAAACATATGAAATGCAAATCAAAACTGCAATGAGATATCACTTATGTCCAGTGAGAATGGCTTTTATCAAAAAGTCACAAAACAATAAATGTTGGCGTGGATACGAAGAGATAGGAACACTCCTACACTGCTGGTGGGACTGCAAACTAGTGTAACCCCTGTGGAAAGCAATATGGAGATACCTGAAAGCGATACAAGTAGATCTACCATTTGATCCAGCAATCCCACTACTGGGCATCTACCCAAAAGAACAA